>JAPMOQ010065873.1:0-13924 GCA_026543055.1 Argiope trifasciata
TGTGTGTGTGTGTGTGTGTGTGTGTAATTTTTAACAAGAAAATGAGAATGCACTTTTTAAATAAGAAAAGTATTACTTTTGAAGTTATTCTATAATAATGAAATCCTTATCATAAATTTCAATCTTTATTTTAATGGTAATAAAAAATTTGGAATTTAATAATGAGCAAATGAGCAAATTAAAAACAATCACTTTAATCAATTTGGAAATTAGCATTGTTATGTTTAATTAATGTTGAATTTCCATTGTTTTACTATAACTCTACCAGCCGAATAGACGAGTTCATTTTTAAACAAATAAAAATATATGAAAGTTTCTCAAATAAATTTTTTTATTCTAAATATTACTTTTAAGCACTTTTATATTCAAAAGAAGTCCACTTATTTGGTGTTGTTTAGATTAAGACCCTTCCATATTTCCCGAGTTAAATTGGAACTGAAGTACCATATGGAATCTACTAAAGTTTGTTTAAAAGTTTTTCAAGAAGAATTAAATTGCTGCAGATGTTAGTTATAAGAGTTCCTCAGTTGGTGGGGACATTTTATATGGAAACGAAAATTTAAGCTTTAAGATAAAAATAAGAATTAAGAACGGCTTTGTCCTTTCCTGCATGAATAAGGAAGTAATGAAATTCCTTTATTAAATTTTTGAAGCATGTTTGGGAATATTTTTGCCCTTCTTCTTCAGATAAATGAAAAAAGTAGGCAGTTTTCAATCAAATGAGAGCATTTAGAAGCGTCATCAAAAAGATAACAATATTAAGTAGCTGCAGTTTCTTTTGAGAGAATTTGTATATGTTCAAATTCATTTATGATTATGTTAAAATTGGATTGAAAAATAATTAAAGTAATTTGTTTATTTTGTGAATTATTCATGAAAACGGGTTAATATGTGAAAATGAAATGAAAGAAATGAAAAATTAGATTTTTATATTATAAAATAGAATTTGCAATATTTAGGATATGTAAGCAGTTTGATAATCGAAATTTCGTTATATCTCAATGCGTTAAAGATTCTAAAGAGTTTTTGATTTTATTTTTTAAACGTAAATAATATTCACTGATTCTCAAAATTTATGTATGTTTCTAATGATAGATTTTAATTTCTTGTGGTTGTGCCAAAAATTGAAAAATCTAACAAACAGTTGAATTTTGATTAAAGAAAAACTGAGAACTAGCGTATTACTAAGTTGTTATTTAAGGATTCAATATTTTTTTGTTCTGTTAACTTACACTTCTACTAGCAATCAAATTCGAATTTTAAAAATGTCAAAAAACAAAATAAAATAAATTAAATTAAATTTTTTAAAAATATATTTTTTAGAAAATTCGCAACAAAAAGATAAGATTGATAGAAAAATCATTTTAAAAATATTCACAGGTAGTTACGATTGAAAATAGTAATATAGTATAATATTTCAATAAAAAAGTGTCTGAATTTTCAATACTGCAATACAAATGAAATTGTATTGAAATGAAATTTGGGGGGGATTATAATTTAAAAAAAGCTGTTATAGCTATATCCTCCTTTCAGACAAAATTGAGGTGAATACACTGACTCAAACTTTTTTGAAACGATGATATAGATTTTCAAATGGCTATCTTTGGAATTCTGAAAGTGGATCTCCTTTAAGTTGATCCTTTTTGTATTTCGGTGCAAAATATTTCCCCACGTTTCGTCGATTCTGTCCTTTTTAACCCGAAACAAATCCCCCCCAAATTTTCAATTCTCTGGAATTATCGATACTTGTTATCCTATTCATATTCTTATTCAATTACGTATAGCATTTTGAATGAATTTTCATGTTGAGAAAAATATTATATTTTATTTCAAGTTATATCTCACTTTATCAATAATATATCTCACTTTGGAATAACTCTCAGGTTCTTTTCTGTAGTTATTAATGCAAGTGAAAATTATTTGAACAATATTATAAAGAATTTGGATCAAAATTCTATTTTTTGCAAATTAATTGCTTCTAATTTAAAGTGTTATTAAAATATAAATAAGAATATGGGATTTATTATTGAGATTTAGCAGTAGGTTAAAATATACGCCAAATACCGAAAGCTATAATTAAAGAACATGTTTTTTTTTTTTAATTTTTAAATTCATATCTCATTTTAGAAGAATTCCCAATTTCTTCTCTATAGCTTTTGATTGAACTAAAATTTGTTAACAATAATGGAAAGAATTTGGATGGAAATCAGTTGTTAGCAAATCAAGTGAATCTAATTTCTTATTAAAATATGATTCTGAAATCTATTACTTCTTATAGAGATTAATTCATTAAAAATATAAAAACGAAAGTGGTAATTAAAGAATTGCTTTATCATTTTTAATTCATATCAATTTGAAACAACTCCCAGTTCCTTTTTTTAGATATAGATACAACCGAATATTATTCGAATTGTATTGTAAAGAATTTGGCTCGTTATTTCATTTTCTAAGTAACTATCTATTATTTATTTTAAAATACTGTAACGAACCTGGTTTTATTTTCCCGTGTTAATACTGATATCATAAGGAAGACAGACTTACAATAATATGTACTGAATAGTAAATGGGTGTGACGTCAGAGATCCCAGAGCGTGGCGACCATTTGGCGACTTTGGAGACACAATGGATAGTACCCGAAACATCGAGAATTTTCCTGATGCGTCCATTAGGAGCCGAGATACTTTCAGAATGCTCTTGATTGGTCCAGAAGATTTTAGCCCTGCCTTCCATCACTATATAAGGTAGGCAGTCTGCGGTGTGTGCTAAAGCAGAACGGTCTGGTTGAATTGAGAAGACCTGGAGAAATGCGGTGATGGTCAACCGAGTAGACCTAATTAGAACTAAGGCGTCCTGAACGGAGGACTGATGAATCGGTGACGCATTCTGACGAAGCCGGTGTCGGGTGTCGTCGTCGGGAAAGGAGCTGTCCTGAACTGAGGAACAGTCCCGTTGTGTAAAGTAGTGAGTAGGTAGCGAAGGCAGGAAATAACATAGAAATAGTTTCAGCCTGTTCGGGAGAGACCTACTCGAGTGCAGACATAATCTTAAAGATCCCATCTTCTGTTGAATTCTGTCTGTCCGATTTGTGAGCTGAGGACGTTTTCACTATAGAATTTCTGTCTGTGGACTACTGTTGCTATTGTGGGCTACTGTCTGCAGTAGAGTACTGTTGTGTGCTGCCTGTGTGTTCATCTCGGCTGTATATATTTGTCGTTTGTACATAATTGTCACTGTGCTGTAAATATTTGTTGTCTGTGTACTGTCCTGTATTCATCCTGTAAATAAACGTCGTCTATATTGTGTTGTCTACTGAGGACTGTTCATTGTATGTTCATCAGCTTCTCACACCATACACACCCAATATAGGAGTAAACGAGCCCGACGGATAGGAAATCCGCAACAATATCATGATAATGTAAATCTGAAATCGGCCCAGTATTATAGAGACTTTGCTACATGTTAAAAAATAAGATGAAAAAAACGAAAGAATAGTTTTACCACTTTAAATTCCTATGCCTTATTTTCATTTTTATCTTAATAAGTGCATTAGTTTAAGCTAAGGTTGTAAAAATAAGCTGTTTAAATTAGATTGGTTAATTTTCCTTGATTTAACATGCTTAGTTCTATTGTATGTGGTGGACTTCTTGTTTAAATTCTTTATCCAGTAATTTAATAACCTCATTTTTTAATATTAAATAAGTTTTGAAACAGTATTTCAAATAATATTTTTAATTATTGGGAAAGTTTAATTCAAAAAAAAAAGAATACCATTTTATATTTTATTCATGACATTATATTTATCCAGCTCTGAAACATTATATTTTGCAAATGGACAAAGTTTTAAATATGCAAGCTTAAAAAGTCATTTGCTTAAAGGGCGGCAAAATATTTTTCAAATGTCTTCTGATGATATAAGAAATGGCAGCGATATTTATAAATGTACAAATAAAAAAGATCCTCTTTGTATACTCTTGAAAATAAATGTTCCCTAAAATCGACACAAAATAAAATTCAAAAGCCTTTAATTTAAATTTAAGACAAAAATTTAATTTTCCAAAAATAGAAGAAAGACCCAAATAAATATTCAAAGCAATAATGGAGAGGTATTGAATTTAATTACCACTTTGAAAATTATTTTCGTAATATGCATGGAAAAATATGTTTAAAAATTATGTTAATTCAAAGGAAAATCTGATCACCATGAAAACTGTAATAATACAGAAAACAGTTTTTGTAAATATATATTACTAAATGTTTTGCATGAGTAATTGTCAAAAAAACTCCAAACTGCTACTTAGTTTTTAAACGACATATAATTATTATAGAAAGTCATTATTCAGGTAATTATTATAGAAAATTACCTCGGAGATGAATGTTTCTATATCTAAAGTGCTAATATCAATTTTGCAAATTTGTCGTAATTTGATTTGAATAACCCCAGCATTTACAAACGATAGATAATCTGAAATTACAAGAATTGTCTCAAGAATCATACAATAATAAATATTATTTGCATGTTTTCTGAGATTATTATTAGAATGCGAGGTTTTTAAATTTTATTATTTAATTATTGATGTTAAGCAATACATGATTAATTCAAATTTAAAATAATTTTCATAAGTGAAATTGGTAATTGGAAAAGATTAGTTATGCATTTAAATAATGATAAATTCTATTTGATTGTATTATGTAATAATGAATAATAGTGAATCTATATTTCAAGAAATATTAAACACTTCCCAACTTATCTAAAGATATTATTAAAGATATAATTTTAAAAATAAATAGAAGTTCATAAGTTGCACCGCTTAATTTGCATAACTGATTGACATGTCCGAGATAATTGTTTCAGGAAACGCTTTTCTAACGAGGCTAATATTTTTAAAGAAGCTCATATTTTACACCAACCATGTATGTTATCTTGAAAAGATGTAGGCATTTAATTTCCTTCGTTAATTTAATCAATACAAAAGACTTCGAGGCAAAACCCCCCCAATTTTTTAGATGCATAAAGCTTTTATTAGTGTATTAAAAAGGGAAAAATATTTAATTATCTTATCTTTCAGTTCTTAATTTGTAAATTATTCTAATGAATTTTACAGAATCGTTAAAGAAAAAAAAGTCGTTTCTTTTTAATTGCTTGTATAGAGTCAAAATTAATTAAGTTATCAACTAAAAACAAAGATCTAAAAAATAAAATGACTCGTAGTTACAGAAAATACAGAATTATGAAAATAGTCGAAATTCTACAGATCAGGAACTGATTGAACGTCCATTTACTATACTTTGTTTATATGAATATCTTAAGGATATGAGGATTTAAAAATATTTCATATTCATGTAAATATACACAAATCTTATATCCCACTGGTTTTAGTTTCCTACCTGGACCTAGAAGCATATCCTGCAGATGAAAAACCAGCGTGATTTTGTATTGTAGAACAATACTAAATCGTAGTGGGTTTAAGTAGCAACATTAACCCTCTTTTAAGTAACAACTTATGAATTTGAAATCATTATTTTAGAATTTTTTACAAAATCAATTTCCAAACAATAATTAATATGAAAAAATCATGAATACATCATCTCCTGCAAGTCAGTTGCAAAGGCCACGGTGGCCTAATGATAAGCTGTCGACTTCGGAACTGGCTGGATGCAGGTTCGAGAGCTGATTCTACCAAAGATCTGTTGTGTAATTAGATCTAGTGCATGTTAAATCCATCTGAGCCTAACGTCCTCCAGCTGGTATGGTTTACAAGTTTGGAAAGGCGATGACAGCTCAGGGATCATTTTCGTTAACTAGTGGCGGTTCAAATACGAGTATGAGGTCCATCCCAAAATAGTCCTAGTGTTGCTACAAAACGGGACGTTAATATAACGAAATTAAATAAACTAAAAACCAGCAAGTCCTTTAAAAACTGTTTCAAATTATTAAATTTTGGAAAGGAAATATGTCCAAGATAAAAGAAATTTAAATAAATATTACAAATCACAAAAACTAAATAGTTTCAATATCTTTTCAGAGAATCATAAAACTAAAATAACACTCTTTTCAGGTAATAAAAATGAAATTTTTTACCTCTCGATGCTGAAAGATGTCCCATAACTGTTTAGTTTACATTTTATTATACCTTCGAAACTTCACTTGCTTCTCTTTTTAGAAGTAATATCTACTTCAACGAAGAGGAACTACACAGGTGGAGTTTTGTGGAATACACACCAGTTTATAGAATTCTATCATTAAGAGAAAAGATCTCTGAAAACTTTCGACAGTTATTTCCAAACAAAGCAATTTTACTATTTTAAGGACATGCCAAAGAACAATTGTCCTATCTTTATCTGAACGTTTATGAACGTTTTGGTACATTTATTGTTAAATGATCCATTACAAACTGTTTTTCGTATGAGAAATTTGTTTATACAACTTCTTTTTACTCATTGTTATTCGTCATTCTGAAAAGAAGTTTCTTTATCTGGTGCGTCGTGTTTTTATTTGAGTGCTTAATTTGGGATTTTATAAACTTTTTTTCTCACATATCATTAAGATTATAAGAAATAAACTGACGGTAAATATAATTTAATTCCCGTTCTATAGAAATGGCATTTCCTGGGGGAGAATTTAGGGTTAATTTAATCAAATTATTATTCCACAGGATTAACACTACTTGGCAGACACGTTGATTAGTATGTAATTAAATTCTTATTCCAATGGAGGGGAACTATCTAATGGAGAAATAATTAAAAGTTAATTTGATTAAATTCTTATTCCATAGGAGTTGTATTACCAAGTGGAGAATTTATTTATTTATTTATTTAATTAAATTACTATTCCATAGGACTGGAATCACCTGATAAACAAAATAATTAACAGTTAATTTAATTATATTCTTATTTCAAAGCAGTGGCACTACATCATGGAAAATTAAAGAAAACTTATTTGAAGAATTGGTAATATTACAATAATCTGCAATAGATAGCAAAAGATGTGATGAATTAATAAACTTGATGACAAGTAGTAAGGAATTCTAAATATTCGATTTTATTGATTTAATTTCTTTCTGCGTTATCATCTTTTATAATTATTACACCTTTATGATAAAAATGGATCATACTCACTTATTTTGTTTGAGAGTTCAAATTAAAATAGTCAGAGGAGTAGATTTAGCTTTAAACCTGCCTAATCATTTTTTGTAGAGAACTGCATTACTTTGATCCTAATGAAGAAGCATATAAAATAGTTCTTTCATTTACAAATTTAAATATACACACAAAGCATTATGTTATCATCTACGTTTATATTATTTGCAAACCTCTCACAATAGTTGACAGTTTAATCATGGAATAGCTTTTAGATTAAATCGGACTCTAAAAAGATGCTATCAGGCTGTTAATCAAAATAGGTAGTTCAGTGGCTCACTCCAGAAACCCACGAACATTTATCAGAGAGATCCTAAAACAGAAATCTGAATCTCACGGTGTTTCTCAAAATATGAGAAACAACTTCTTTGTACACTGACATTTCTCAGAATACCCCAGGCCATCTAAAAGCAAAAAAAAAAAAATGCTTTTGATCTCCCACTTTTTAAAATATAGTAACTTCTGAATGGATGTACTAAGGTTTTCGAAAGATTTTGCTCAGTGCGCTTAAGATTAAAGTGAAATCTAATATGTAAATATAGCTAAAAATTTCATCACTCGTTTTCATAACATATTAAAAATAATTTTCGAATAAAAGGCTTACAGACAATATCTTGCTCCACTTTAGTTAAAAACCACAATATTACTGGATATCATGCAGGCCTGTCTTTCTTCCCAAATAGAAAGTCCTCAGTTCTTTCTGATCTCAATACTTTATTTTGAGATAATAAGAAAATAAAACGAATGAGTGGGATTGTTACAAATAAAATTAATTAGAAAGAGTATTAGCTGTGTATCTCTTGATAATTACTCTTCAATTACAAGAAAAGTACATATTTATTTATTAATTTCCTTACTGTATTTAGATATTGCTTGAAATAAAATAAGACAAATGACTGGAATTTTTATAAAAGAAAATTTTCCATGCCATTCATTAATTTTTTTCCAATATTCATCAAAAGAAACCTTGGCTAGTTGATATACTCTTTAAAAAATATTATTGTAAATAAAGAGGAAGAATAATGACTGCTTCTTTACATGAATCGTATCGCATATATGATCCGTATTATAAGGAGAAAAATAAGCTCAACATTTATTTAAAAATCTTTTTTGAAACAAAATTGAATATAGATTTATACTTTTTAACCTAATCTAACACGTTTTAAGCAACTTTTTCAGAAAATCTTTTCATTTGTAAAATTAGTGAAAAAGTTACTCTCCGTATTGTTTTCCTAACAATATCTTTTTGTACAAGAATGAAAATCCCATTTTCTATCATAAGTATTGACTGATATCAAATGACAAGAAAGAAAATTGATTCTTGAATGTTATATGAAGGGTATTCTTTCCCATTCAAGGCAAATCAAGAAAAATTTCCTTTTATGTCTTTATTGTATATATTTGTTTGGCTTTCCATTATGTACATTTCTTTATTAACATCCTTTACGCATCATCTAATTCTAATCCTGTTTACATAAGTAATTATTTCTATGAAATCAGAAGAAAGAATGTGTTCCTTTGCATGCCTTTTTTCCAGGCGAAGGGATAAAATTAGTAAAATTACGGAAAGCATTCTAGCTCCAGCAAACAAATATTTTATGCAGATCATTTACTTCATAATTACTTTTCTACGTACATTTTTTTATTCTCTCTTTTAATTGAAATACCATATGCATCATTAAGTCTCCAGTCAAATCTTGTGTAGCATATATTTCTGGAGTCTATACGCATGAATGTTTTTCACTACTATTCGAATTCAGGCGTATTGTATGTATTTACTTTCAAATTAAGTATTAACATAATATTGTGACTTTTCTGCATGACAATGCTTTAAAAATTATTTTAACCAATTATATATTTTAAAAAAATGCTTCAAACCAGATTCATAATTTGATAAAAATCTATAAAACAGGAAAAGATTATATTCTTTATGAAAAGGTGTATTATAAACATAAATGATTAAAAAAAACAGATTTACAGAATGAAATATGGACATAGAAAACTGTTTTTAACTTATAGTATATTTAACTCCCAGTACAAGTAAGAGAAATAAGTGCTCAAATAATAAATACAACAAACGTCATTTTTTTATTTGAAATATCGCATTCAAATCCATCTACTAAGAAATAAGATGACACAGTATATAAAAACACATTCATAACATTAATTCATCTAAATAAATGTATACTATTCCAAAAATAAGGACAAATAGTGCAATTTCTGATTGATTTTATATTTACGATGTCAAGTGATTTCCTGAGGGGATATGACAGCTATCAAAACAGTGTCCAAAAGACGAAATGAAAAGGTTTATTGCTCACTATGTGACGCGAATGATTACAATAGTATTTCAGAAAACATGTTTGCTCTCTTTTCAAATAGCAAAAAGTCGGTATTCCCCTATTCATAATACCACTAAATTCTTTTCAAAAACTCAGTTAATGATTATGCATCTATCTTCGAACTTTAGGTGAACAATTCTTGTAAATATATAAATTTATTTTGTGTATATCGAAAATAGTTCTTATGATTTGGATCAAACTTAATATTTGTATTTGGTCTTGCTTTTTTAATTTGTCTATACAAGTGTCTTCTCTGAAAGAACGCGATTTTTCACAAAAAAGGATTGCTTTACAGCTAGCTTGTAGATCCCTTTTCTATTTACTCTCATATTATTAATACCACATAGCTCCATCTTTTGTGCTAATTGCATTGATGCCATAGGATGATAAAGATTTGTAATTTAAAATTTCGTGAAAAGCAGTTAAGATAGTCAGTGTTTAGGCATGGAAAGATGCATGTAGCATTTTTAAGATTTGAGCGAGCAATTACATTAAAAGCACTTCTTCTAAATGAAAATCTCGACCTACTCACACCATAGTATGGAAGAAAGCATGACTTGATTTCATCATGGTAAAACTGAGAGAATTCATATACACTGTATTAATACCGTAATAAAAATAATATGCTAATAATGTGCATTCATGATTTTTTTATTTAAATATCTAGTACATATGTAGGAGAGATTGAAAAATATGCATATGTAAACAGTATGAGATTCATATCTAAATATTTTCTCCCAAATTAACACACGATTTAACAACGAATATTTTAACTGGAGTTTTAAACTTTAAAAAGAAAACTGGCAAATTTTTAAAATCTTTAATCGATTTCATTCAGCAAGCAAAAATGGTCATCATGATATAATTATATTGTCACGGATTTTTTATATCCTAAATCCGTCGGGTTATTTTTTTTACCTTGTATATAGTGGGTGTGTATAGTGTTAGATGACGGCACACAAAATGGTCAGTCCTTTAGTAGAAGACACAACACAGACGTTTATTTACAGGAATAAGTCAGGACAGCACAAAGACGACATTTATTCACATCACAACTATGTACAGGAGACAACTTTATACAGCCGAGACGAACACACAGGACAGCACACTACAAATAGTAGTACACAAGCAGAAATTCTGTAGCGACCATGTCCACAGCTCACAGAGTGGCCAGACAGGATTCAGCCGGAGAGGGAATCTTTAGAGGGTTTCACTTTACACCACGTTGCTCTCTTCAGAACAGGCTGAACTATTCCTAAGGCTCTTCTTGCCTTTGCTGTCGACTCACTACTTCGAACAACGGGGCTACTCCTCAGTTCGGGAAGCTCCGTTTCCGACGTCGACACAATGGGCTACGACACCCGATACAGGCTTCGTTAGTATATGCCACACAGCAGTCCTCCGTTCAGGACTCCACAGTTCAAGATCTCTCTCTCTTAGGTCTTCCCGATTAATTCCACAGCGCTTCTTGTCTTCCTCGTTAAACACTAGACCGTTCAGCTTCGGCTTGATTCCTCTTGATTCTTCTCCCGGTCTTCTCCTTTCTTTTTTCTCCGCTGCTGAACTTTGACTTTTTCCGACTCCACTTCCTGCAGCCGCCTGCTTTATATATACCGGTGGTAGGTGGGGCTAACTTCTTCTGGACCAATCACGAGCATTCTTGCTGGATCTTGGCTCCTAGTAGACGGATCGTGGAAATTCTCGATGTTTCAGGTACTTTCTATTTTGTCGCCAAATTCGTCTCTAAGTCGCCAAGTTTGTTGCCAAGCCTTGGGATCTCTGACGTCACACCCATTCACTATTCAATACATATTACTGTCTTCCTTACGATGAGAGTATTAGCGCGGGAAAACAAAACCATTGGTTCGTAACAATATGTTTTAGATTTTTTCCATGAATAATATCATCAATGAATGCCTACCATTAATCAGATAGAAAAATTCAGCCTATAGAAATTTTTAATGTCTCGGGATGATCAAATTGATACAATACCTCGGAATTTTTAAAGACTTTTCTGAAAACTTGTAACACTATATAATAATAAAACGATCTGGTAGAATAAACTTTAAATTGTGATTACAGCGAATTCAGGTGGTATCAATATATTTTTATACGCAAAAGTCGTCCTTTTTTATTCCTTTTATTTATAAGAATTTTTCTTTCTATTTATTTGTTTGTTATTGAATTTTAGATTTACTCTGAATTCAAAATCATACTCTATTAACAAATTTCATAAAGTTCTATAAATTAAAATTAGGGTTTCAAATATAAAGTGAATAATTTAATGCTTCCCTTGGGTCCATTTCAAATCATCCATGTTGTTTATTGAAAAAGAACCGATATCATATATAAACAAAACGTTTTCTACATAGAATATTACTCACAACTTTTAAATTTTTCTTTCATGGTGAAATATTTAATGCAGATTAAAGATTTTAATTGAAATTTAATATATTCGTAATGATATCTAAAGTGGGGACTTTTATCTTCAATTACTGAGATGCTGTGTGTAGTCATTAGGATTTTTACACTATACATTTAAAAATCATCTTCATCTTCTGTAGTTTAATATTTCATATATTTCATGTTTTAAAAATAATTAATAAATTTATGATTATTTTTCAAACCGAACTTTGAAATAGTTTTCCATTTTTTAAAATTTGAAATGCATCTAAACATCCCCACAATAAAAAAATCAAAACATGAATTTAAAAATATTAAAAAATGATTTTTACAACCACTTGATGGACATTTATGTGCATTTGGTACATATTTCTTATTTCATGTTTAAAAGTCAAATTTTTCAAAAGATTTTACTTTTATTTCCTTCCATGCTATACAATTTTAACTTTTACACATGTGCAATGTATAAAGCATATATAAGAGTTAAAATCTTTGTAACTGTATATTACGCATGGCACTTTGATATTCGTACAATAATTAATAATTAAATTTTTATAACATCAAATTTTATTCCATACCAAATCAAATGATAGATTTAATATTATGTTATCACATTAAGGAGTTAAAATAGTAAATGCCATTATTACAGAAGGTTTATAACATGAACTATAAATTAAAGGGGAAAAAACCCGAAAGTAAATATAGTAATAAATTGAATTCTTAAAAACAAGTAAAAGTATATTTCTAACTGCATTTCTGATTGAATTTATTGAAATATAATTATTTCAAAGGCATTTATCACTTAGAATTTAGAATAAGTTTCATTCCATTTGCAAAATTTCCTGCATGTTAGTTTATTAACGTACGTAATTGATAGGAAAAGGGTAAATAATTCCTGGTGAAAATATTCATTTAAGAAACCCTTTATAACAACATCTTTCTTTCAGACAAAATTGAAACAAATGCATTGATTTAAAATATTATAGAATGATGCTATCGGTTTTCAAGAGACTATCTTTGGAATTCCGAAAGCAAAATCACCTTCAAGTTCATTACTTTTGGATTTCTGTGCAAAATATTTCTCCATATTTCGTCGCCTCAGCCATTTGAAACTGGAAGCAAATGCTACCGATTTTTCGTTTCTTAAGAATTATTGATTCTTTTTATCCCATTCATATTCGTTGAAGCAATGCTATCTCATTCGATAACATATAGCATTTAAAATGACTTCTCATATGGCGAATGATTATATCCCACTTAATATCAACTCTCAGTTTCATTCCTCTAATTATTGATACAAATGAAAATTATACGAATGGTACTAAAAAAAAATTAGATTGATTTTAAATTTTCTTAGAAAAATTATATATCTTATTTAATGTGTTATTAAAATATCAATCAAAACACTATGACTTATCATCGAGATTTTGCTGCAGGTTAAGAAATAAGAAAAAAAAAACAACCAAAAGCGGTAATTAAAGATCAATTTTTATCAGTTTAAATTCATATGTAATATTTTCATTTTGTTATAAATTATAGTGACATTAGTTTAGACAAATTCTGTAATAATATGTTTAGTTTTAAATTAGAGGGCATGTGTTTTTCTTTCACTTACATGATAGTTTCACGGTATATACTACATTTATCACTCAGATTCGATTTATTGCAAAAGGAATCCAATACTGCCTACTCAGCAGCCATCCTTCTTTGACCGAATTGCTTTTCTTTTGGATATTTATAATGCTGACATATATGTCTTTTATAAAACTTCCAGTTTGTACTAATTCATATTAATATAGATTTTCTTCATCGTAATTTTTTTTTAATGTAAACTTTTTTCCTTTCAGTACACTCTGCTTTGTTTGATTATTTTTGATTCATCCAATCAAAATATTATTATCTGTTTCATTTCTGAAATACCATTTCATATCTTATGAAATATCAAAGATTTTATTAATAAAAATATTAATCAAAATATTTTTATGTTGGTAGATTTAATTTCAATTTGTTTCCCTGATTTTATTTCTTTGAAAAAAGTGGCA
>JAPMOQ010065879.1:0-27841 GCA_026543055.1 Argiope trifasciata
TGGTCTCCAAAGCGGCTAGTACAATCATAAAATAAATAAAAAATAATAAATACATTTATATTTTCAATAAGTTATTAAATAAATAAATTTTAACATTAATAAAAACATTATTTACATTAAATTCAATTTTTAAAAAAATCAGATGAATTTCTGAACGAGTGAGTGTACAAGAAACAAAGTTCCAGAAAGAGTAAAAGAAGCAAAACAGTTAGATAATTCAAATTGTTGGCAGAATAAAATGAAAAACAAAATTGCGTAATAAGGTGGGTTCACCGTATTGCGCGCAATCGTTGCCTCTGTATTATCCCCGTATGAACAGTTGAGACAATGTCTTTAGACAATGGCCAATGTTGGCTCGACAGGACAATCACTTCCCATTGCCCCGTGGTAGTCACTTGATTTTCCAAAAGTAAGCATGATCTTCCATTGCGCGCAATAGTTATCCTTGAATGAGTAAATGAAAAAATAAAAGGAATAATTCGCCACAAACATGCGTATTTGCCAAATCTTATTATCCCTATCATAGCTAGTCCTGGAAGTGGTATAGTTCTTGTTAGCGCCTATACGCGGCTGCAGACTACTAGTGCTCTCTATAGGCATTAGTTGGAACCTGGCTTGACTCTCCAATGTGTCCTCCGATTAACGCTACCCGTTCAACTAGTGCCGCGCTCTTTTTGTTTTCATGGTATTTCTTTAAATAATTTTATAGGTAGTGTAATTGTTTGTGTTGCATTTGATTGGTTATAAGATAATTTCTTCCAAAGATTTTAATGAATGCTTTTATTTAATTTAAGTTTTTTGGAGTTATATTGTTTCTTTGATTACTCTGAACATATTGCATTTTATATTATAATTATCTAGACAATGTAATTTTTAAAACATATAATTTAAGTTTCATTCAAAATGATATTATTCAATAGAAATGAATTTTTGTATGACATTTTTCAAACAGGGAATATAATAATCCTTTATATATATATGTAGCAAATCTAATTTTATTTTGGGTTATCGTAACTATAGCTGTTTGTTTATTTGTTGTCTTTGAATATCTTTTTCAATAGAAACATTTTCAGAAGTGAAGCATTTTGTTTTTAAAAAAATAATCAATTTTAAAAAATAAGTTATGACGAACCTTAGTATTATTTTATTAAAAAACGTCTTTTAAATTAAAGAATTTTTATAGGGTCATTTCAGTTGTTTTTAGTCATAATAACTTAATCTTGTTTCTGTTTAATATTTATGCGAGAAATGTTACTAATGGAAGCAACAGTAAAATATTAATATTTTGTCAGTATTATTACTAATAATTAGTTCACTATAAATTTTTTAATACAAAAATTACTATTTGAATAGTTTTATTTTAAAGCTGTTTTAAGTTTGATTCTAACATTTTATACTAAATAAAAGTGAAAAATCATATAGAGGATATATTTGTACTTTAATTGGAGCAATTTTCTTTTACCTTATTTCTATGAATAGAAATATTTCTAATTTTTTAAAAAATTATTATTCAAATAAGATATTAAAAAAAATATTGATTTGGTATGCTTTAGGTATTTACTTTTAAGTGAAATAATAAATGAAATAGATAAAAAAAATTGTAATAAAATTTTTAATAAAAGTAATATTTAAAATTTATTGAGTATTTTATTTATTTAGCTCAGCTTTCATTTGATGTCTGCAACTTAGTATTTAATATTTTATTAAAGTCGCATATTAAATTTTTATATTTTTATTAAACTATTTTTAAAAGTCTGTAAAATTAATAATGAGTTTGGCAATGCTAATTTTAAGGAACTATAACATTTATTTAATAAATGTAAGCTAAATTTTTTGAAATGATTTTTACTTTTTAGAAAAACATTTTAAAAAATTCTTACAGCTTATATATGATAATATTTAAGTAATAGCTAGCTAAACATCTTTTTAAGAAGAGGAATTATTTAAAATTTTTCTTAGAAACTAATATTTTTTCAAGAAAATTTAGATTCAGAAATACTAAAGTAAAAAAAGAGAAAAATCAAGTTTTTAAAATATACAAATGTGTGTCTTGTGATTAAAAGTTAGTTAAATGATGTTAATTTTTATATTGAATCTGCTTAAATTTAAAGTAAGCACCATCTAAATACTTATACATGGAAAAAATCCAATATGGTGTTTTAGCTACAAAAATCTGGTCTTCAGTTAAAAATGTTTTCTGTTTTCATTGAAGTGTTTTTACTTTTATCTGAAAAATATATAATTATTTTTACATTTTATTATTCAGATCTCAATTTAAAATTTAATTTTTTTCAGGTTGTGCAAACTGAAAAGATTGCAAGAGCTAAATAGTTGCTTCTAGATTGTTCATTCTCTACTTGGTAAGATATTTTAGGAACCCATAAAATACTTTATAAGTATTGAATATCTGAGAATTTTATAAAAATGTAAAATTAGATAAAAATTAAGAATTTTATAATATGCGTATGCTGTTTATTTACTCTGATTAATGGCAAAATTTAACATCTCCTTTCTAACAAAAAATAGTGATAGCGATTACAGGGTCATTGTGATTTTTTATTTTTTGCTATAGATGACATATATAAGGAATTTTAGATACAGTTTTTAACTATTATAAAGGATTTTCTAAATTTGTTGATGGAATGGGGAAAGTTTGTACTTATGAGGAGGGGGGAATTAAAGTACCAATAAGAAATTAATATGAATTAGAGGTTTGCAACAACAACAAAAATGAGCATTTGATTTAGCTTGAGAATTTTTATTGAGCCATTTTGAGACAAGAAAATTGGAAGGTAAATAGTTATTTGTTCTTATAAATGCTAAGATAATTTACAAGGAAAAAAATAAGTTGAGAATTTTAGTGATTTCTTAGAGGTTGTGACTGGCAGTTTTAAGATTTTTTTTCTATAACTGGATGCAAATTTTGTATATCAATCAAATTCAATATTGATAAAGATTGTTATAGCCCAAATGAACTTAATTTCTGAATGAATTTAATTTCTCCTTTTTTTATTCTTCAAATTGACTTTTGTTCTAATTTGTCCTTACACTTATTAAGGTACTATGGGTTTTAAAATTTTTTGCACCTCTATGTTTTCAAGAACAATATACTATTTTTAATATTTTTCTAAATTTAATTATTATTTAATATGTTAATTTAAACAAATTTTGATAACGTTTATTTTCTCTAGTAGTGCTCTTCAAACAGTTAAAAAATTTATATTTTCCTGTTTGAGTTAAAATTTTATACTATGAAATGAAAAATTATAAAAATAAAACTGATTTCTATGTTAGAAAATTGATTTCACATTAGCACATTTTATACTGGTTTACTTGGTATAAACTAAGTAATAGGATTAAAGCTTTAAGTTTTTTTTAAAAAAAGATTGTTTTTCTGGAATAAGAATTTAAAATTTATTTCTGCACTGATTTTATTTAAAAGATCTAATTTAGAAAAACATTTAAGAAATTTAAGGTCTTTATTTTCTTTCCTTTCTTATGAGATTTGTTAGAAAAATTATTATAAACTTTTAAATGAATAAAATTATCTCTATGATTATAAACTTGAAGATTTAGTCCAATATCTTTTTCTGCTTATTACAATGAAGTAATTTATTGCAGTTTTTAAATGACGTTTATATTATTGCTTTGAAATCAATATGGTATGATTCAAATTATAAATATACTTAAATGAGTTAATGGTTAACCTCAGACAAATAAGTGCATTTTCTGTAGTGAAAAAACTATGAAATGAAGAGTAAGTGTTAGAGAAATAAGATTATAGTAAATATATTTGTCTTATACATCATAAATTATATTTATATCCTATTTCCAATTATTAATAATTTTAGTCTCATGTTATTAAGAAACAAAATGTGGTCGATCATAACTATCCTTCAATTTATTATGGTAGATATAACAAATATTGCAACCTAGCTATATTGACTATTTTGATTTTAAAGGCTATTTTTATAAATTATGTAAAAAGAAAAATGTAATTATTAAATATGCCTGGATATTTCTGAAATCTGTGCTGATGTTTGAATTAGAATAAAATAATTGTGATTGTATTATTGGTTATACAAACATAGCGAAAATTAAAATAAATGAGCAAATATTTTATCTAAAGTAGCTATTCCTGATGAGATTTATCTTCTTTCTTTAAATACTGAGCAGCTTCTTATAAAATTAGAGATCTTTTCAATTAGATATTATAATTTAAAAAAGTGCACAATTATATAGACATATAACATTTTTGTATAAATTGTCATTAAAATGGTTAAATTAATATATTTTTAAAAATGTTAAAAATTTGGCCCTCAGCAAAAGATTTGAGGATTACATAGTCTTTGTAAGAAAGAGGACTATAAAAATGACAGATATATAGTTTAATCATAAACAAATAACTAAATATTTTTAAATTCAAACAAATACATATAAATCTTAAGTAAAATATATTTTTATAGCACTAGAAAAGAAACGATTAGAGATAAAAAGAATTTGTCATTTTATCTTTTTATGATATTATAGTAATATTTAGGTAAAGAATTGCCAAATTTTCATATTATGATGCTAGAAGATGTGTCCATCTAGATGGGCTGTTATCTTGTTAAATACCTAAGATATGATTATCACAGATTATCTAACGAAAGTTAGAGTAGTAAAATCTCATGCACACTGAAAAAAGTGCATAGGAATCTAAAAAGTATATGTGTTTTGTAACATTCCCATGTCCCCTTCTCAATAAGCTGCATTTCCAGACAGCTGTTCCCTGCATGTTAATAACTGATCTCAGCTTATTAAATTATATTGCAATACAGCATAAGAAAAGATGCAAATAAAACTGTAATTCTGTAACTACATGGAAATTTTATGATCTCAGGAATATTCTGCCATTAAAATTTTATTGAAACCAATGTTGATCTATTAACATAAAGGGGGTTGAAAATTCTTTTCTAAGTACAAAATTTAAAAAGACAATTGAAAAAATATGAATGTTCTTATTATTTGCTCACCTCCCCCCCCCTAAAAAAAGAAAACTGAAAGATGAAGAACTTCTGAAAAATGCTGCAAGAGACTTAAATAAACTTCTGAATTAAGGCCCATTGAATTCCCAAAATTAATTTCAGCAATTATTTAAGCTTAATGTTCCAATTTTCTTCTATTAATAAAAATGATGAAGACTGAGTTGTAAAAATCAATGAATTGCAAATGTTTGTTTGCATGCACTTTCAAAATATTTGCTGCCATAAAAATTTATTATGAAGGAATCATGATAGCAAAATTTCAGTTTGGTGAAACAGTTTGATTTTATTTTATAAACCAGAATAACATCTAAATTTTATAGAAAAAATAAGTACTGTGTGATTTTTATTACTATATTAAGGGTTTATGGAAATTTAAATAAGCATTATTTTTGAAGTTTTATTCATTGTGTTATTTTTTGAATCTCCCTTTCCTAGTTAAATTAGGAAATATTCTGTCAACTAAAGTGTTAGTATATTTTAAAAATCTGACAGTGATGGAAAGCTTATTTTATGAAAAATCATTAAATTCTAGTTGGGGGGAGAGTTAAGAGAATCTGCTTTTTATTAAATTTCAGTCATTAAAGGATTTTTATTCCTTTTTAGGTGGAATTTTAATGATGATGAATTTTTACTTTCATTGAAATTTAAAATTGCTATGTTAGAAATAATAAAGAAGTTAGTTGTTTTATTTTGTGCTCTATATGAGTATTTGTTGTTTAAATCTCTCTTGTGAGCTTGATTGCAGTATTTAGATTTTAAAATAGTATTCTAAATGATAAAAGTACCTCAATTTTATTGTTATGAAAAATTTATTGAAAAAATAATTGGAAGACAAATACTTCTTTTAATATTACCATGAAAAATCAATATAAATCAGATTTAATTAAAAAGTATTTTAATATATAAAATGCAAATATATGTAGTAAAAACTCAAGCAATTTCTATGTAAAATTGTTAAATTTTTTACACTGATTTATTAAAGTAAAAAATAAAAAGTAATTATCTGTAACTTTGACATCAAATATACTTCATTACTTTGGAAAAGCAGCAAACCTTGGAAAGATATTATTTAAAATTATCATTCTTAAATGTTGGTCACATGCAGAATTTCAATTCTAAGAAATTAATTTAGCAATAATCCATTTTGTTTGTAATATATTTTTTTCAGAATTGAATCTACAATCTTATAATTGTTATTTATTAATTATTTTTATTATATTATTGTTAATTATTTTTTATTAATATGGTATTCAATCTAATTTAAAATACTTAAGAAAAGCAATATCGAGGTTATAGAGAATTTTATTGGAGTGATATAATTTTTTAATGATAATTTCTTTGTAATTTCTTTCATATTGAATAAGTAATGAAAAAAATAACCCAACAATACAATAATATATGAGAAAAGACATATAATCCTTATTAAAAAAAATTGTGGGATAATCATTTTTAATTGAAAATAATATGATTATATATGTATGGGTATTGAATATTTTCTCCATTTTTATATTTATTAACCCCCCCCCCCCCCCCCCCCCACCCCCCCCCTTTTTTAATCTGAAAAAAAAAAAAATATGATTTTGGAACATCCCCCTGCCACCTGATAAAGATCGTAATTTGTTAAACTGAGCAAAGTCTGATTGAATGATTCAACAGTTATTTTAACATTGCATCCACACATGCATATTTGTTTTGTTTTCTTTGCTCATTATTATTATCAACGTGTGTTTGTATCGATGTTCTAACATAAATATATTTTAAAATCTGCAAATTCCCTTTTTTAAGGAAAAAAATATTTACTTAAAACAATATTACTACTTGTAATAAAGAGTTAGTTAAATTTTTAATTATTTGTCTGAATCAAGTGTTAAATTTTTGGGGATAGAAATTATAAAAATAGCTCATTTATAAAATAGAAAGTAAAATTATTCTGACAGGTAAAATCTGAATTGAATTTTTTGCTTGTACTAGAGATTTATATAAAAGAAATAAATGGAATTATAGATTTTGCCTTTCAGAGGTAATGGGAAATTTGCAATAATTATCAGAATCACCCAGGCATCACAATTAATTGGTTAATAGAATCTAATTGTCTCAAATGATGTAAATATATTGGCAATTACATAACCAGAGTTGATGTTGCCCTAAATATAGTCTGCCTCCTTCTTCATATTTGTCTTTAAATAATGTTCAAGAAGAGTAACCCATTAATATTTATTTTCTGGAAGCTTTTTTAAAGTTAGAACACAAGACATCTAATATTTCATACTCCCTCTTGTTAATGCATCCATACTCAGCAACAGCTGCAGAATTTCTGTAACTGTTATGAAAATTAGGTGAAAAATATGAAGCTAAGGACATATAGTGAAAAACTGTAGAAGGTTATAAATATATATACAATGGTGGCTAAAATTGTGGACGCCTGAAAATCTTAATTTTTTCTAACTTTGTATGCTTATAGAAAATGTAACATTTCATAAAATGCAAATACTTACATATAATTTTAAAGAGAATTTAATGTTGACTTCAATACAAAATGCAAGTTTCAAATATTTACAATAAAAGTGGCAATAATTATCGAGATACATTAGATGCTGATGCCAGATCCATTAGAGCAGTACTTAATTGGGTAGCCTTTATTTTGTATTGCAGCTTCACATTGATGATTCATTGAGCTGATGAGAATTTTAAGCTCTTCCTCTGTTATTGCTTGATGGCAGGAAATAATTATAGTCTCAATTAATTGTCCTTTATTTGATGAACACTTCATAAGAATGAGAGTTTTCAAATGGTGCAATGAGTTCTCAATAATTTTAAAGTCAAGACAATTTCCTGGTCTTGATAAAAATTCAGTGCTCATTGTACTAAACCAAACTTTTTATATTTTTACAGTGTAGCAAGCAGCTGAAAAATAAATTGTGCTTTGTTGGAAAATAGATCATTAACGGGAGTTTATGAGTATAAGTTTTGGCTCTAGAATAGTGTCAGTGAATTTTCTTGCATTTAATGTCCCATTTATAACATGAAAGAGACTAATATCGTCTGCTGACATGCATGACCAAATTATTACACTTAATTTCTTCATAGTTGCCTGAATGCAGTCAGAATGTAGCTCTTCACCTATTCTATATCTTACCAATTTTTGCTATCACTATTGAATAATAATACGTTTATTTCATCATATAACTTGCGACCACTGATTATCTGTCCAATTAATGCACTCCTTTGCTCACTGTAATCTTTTGATATGCTGTTTATAAATTGAGATAAGGATTTTTTCATTCAATTCTTAGTCCAACATCTAAGAATCTTCTCCTAATTGTTCCAGAACAGACATAAATGCTATCATCGTTCAAATGGTTGCTGATGTCTTTCTTCTATTTCCCCCTCCTTTGACATGAGAAATGACATGATTTTTTATTTTTCTGGCATCATCAGACATAGTGCACCCTTTTCAGCCTTTTCATGTTTTGTTTTTTATTCAGTTTATCTCCTTGAACCAACATCCTGTCTTGCAGTTTCTGCATAGGAGAGACCTCATTCATGTAATACAATAATCTTATTTCTTTCTCTAGATGCCCTATACTTTTATTTGATGTGATTGCTTCTTGAATAAATATTAGAAATATTTAGAAAAATTCCAACCGTATATTAAAAAATTTAACCAAAATTTCTAACTTACAATTTAATGACATAAAAAGCAGTTTGCCTTCTGCCGAAAAAAGCCCAATATTGATTTGTTTCAACTTTAAACATGATATCCTCTTCTGCTAGCAGTTAATAACATTTGATTGGTTCCTAGAACAAGAACGATGATTTGTCAGGAATGTTAGAAATCGTAATGCACTTCATCACTGTGTTTCTTATTCCGATTATTATGAATAACTTTTTTATAAAGCAATTATTTGATTTTTGCTTCTTGTATTGAAATCAGCATTAAATTCCCTTTAAAATGATATGTAAGTGTTTGTATTTTGTGAAATGTATCATTTTCTATAAGCATGCAAAGTTAGAAACCATAATGATTTTCAAAAATGTTCTCAATTTTGACCACTACTGTATATATATATATATACCAAAAATTACAAAAAGTGCCAAGAATACCTTTTTATCAACATCACGCTTACAGCGATACTATTAGCAAATGAGTTTTTAGCATGGTTGGAAAGGAGGGGAGAAATTTTTTTCCCAGTTTGAATATATAAACATTGGAATCATTTTTTACAAAAATATAAATGGGAGCTTATTGACATTCAAGCAGTCCAGGACTGAGCAGTCCTGACTTAAAAAGGCAAGTAAAAAATTGTGACTTAAAATGTAAAAAATTAAAAATGCCTAACAAGTAATTTGTTTAAACAGCAAAATTATATTATGGGATTTTTTAAAAAAATATTTAACATATATTTAGTCAATAATAAAAGTCTGTTAAAAATTTTGAATAATATTTAAAAATATTTGTTTTAATTAAAATTCTTTGGAAATATCTATTCAATAATTTATTGATTCTATGTAATATGTAGTATATCTGTAAGCAGTACTACTTACGACTTGGTAAGCAATGTTTAATTGTTTGCATATCAATAGCTATTGCAGTATTATAATACAGCTGAGGATCAAATTCTTAATGAATTATCATTTTTTGTACTTCTAATAAAGATGAAATTTAAAAAAAAAAAAAAGATCATTCTGGTTGTTTTAATATGGAAAAAAAAATCTATAGGCATGTTCAATATAGTACAAAATATGGGAGTGGGAACCTAATTTCTTTTAATCTGGTTTGAGAATGTAATTCAGACATTGTGGTATTTTTCATTGCTAACTAAATTTCACTTATAATTATGCTAGGGCATACACATTTCATCCACAGCCAAAGAGCTATTCAAAATTTAGCTTATTTAATACATATTCAATGTTTTTGCTAGATCTTCACATATACATTTAAGAGCTTTATAACTATTAAGAAAGACGATTTCGAATTCAATCAGAAAATTAAGAGTTGGAATTTCAAAAGTGAAGAAAAGTTTTCCTCTGGGTGATTGGGACTTGAAATATATTTTTGGTGTTCTGTGATAACCTTTTAGTTTTGTAAATGTTGGAAACATCTTAAGTTGAATAATAGTAGTAACTTTTATCATTTATTTTTGGATGCATATTTTTCTGTATAAGAGTTAAGAAGTGTATTGAAGTAGATGGCAAGTAAATACTCATTTTCTTTGTTTTAAATTTATTAATAGTTAATGCTCCATTTTTGGACCTAAATGCAAGAAATCTATGACTAAGGAGAAATAAGTATTGTATGTTTCCTGACTGAAACACCTTTTATAAATGGGAATTTTTAAATAACTATTGGAATTTAGTCCCATTATAGTAAGCCATAAATTTGTTTTTAACCACTATTGTTTTCTAATGCAGTCGTTTTCTAGTCTTAGTTGAAGAATATTAAAAGTAAAACAAATATAAAAATAAGTGCAAAATTAGAGATAGAGAATGATTTTTTTTAAAAAAACTGATAAAATTTTTAAAATATCAATTGTTATTAGTTAAAGAAAGAATATACTTTGAAATAACTATTATTTATATATAAAATTATCAATATTAATAAAATGTAATTTTGGTTAGTTATAAAAATAATGCTCATTGTAAAAACTTCAATTGTTAAATAACTATAGTTCATTATAAAAAAAGTTAATTGACTAAAGAAATGACTATTCCCAGTTCATATATTTAGTACTCAAAACAAATACAGCTTTGCAAAAGAAGAGATTGTGGATTTTACTTATATATTCTTATTGATCTCATATTTTGAGTCAGTTTGAGCTGAAATCTATAACTGCATTTTGAAAAGTAATCCATTATATGATTAAATTAGCTTGAATTTCTTATATCATCATAAATAAATTTTTATGCTGGTGAAAAAATCTTATCTAAATATTAAAAATAGTATCTATTAATAAATGTGTTTAATTAAATGTTATAAAATGATGCATTATAATTTTTTTTTTTACTATTGTGTAAAATGAAGAAAACTGTGTGTGTGGAGAAATTTATTTTGTCACATTTTGTAAAACCAACTTAATAACATTTCTATACTTCTAGATCTTTTTGGTCTTGAGAATTACGCAGCAGAAATTATACTCTTTTGTGTTCTTATTTTTTTAAGGTCTTTGAAAGCAATTTCTTGTAAAATACTGTCACTCCTTTTTAAAAAAAATAGCTTATCAGTTTTTGCAAAGTCTTTTTCCTTCCTTTCTTGAGAAATAGTAATAAGTATTATCATTCTATTTAAAATGATTTATAAGAGAATTGGGGCATTATTTTATTCTTTTATTGAAATTTTATCCTTTTTGTTTAATCTCTAAATTGCACTTTTTAATTTTCCCATTGTGAGCTCACAATATTGGAATCATAAAGCCTTTTACAGGTCACTTTATGTATATTTCTTGTCTTTAAAAGTTTTAAATACTAGAACTATTCTATTAAAATCTTATTTTTTATAAATCAGTTATTAGTGTTGAATTAATAGCATTTATATTTCAAGTATGTATTCATATTTCCAGTGAAAACAAAAACAAAAAGAAAGACAGAAATGGAACTAACTTTTATTCACATGGAAAGAGGTTATGAAAGAAAATGTTTTGTGGAACACTGCTATAGTAATTGGGTTGTAGGAATCATTCATATTGATATTAATGAGGAAATTTAATAATGAATAATTTTTATATTTACGTATTCAAAGTGTTAAATTTTTGAGATAAATCTGTTCGATTCTATATATTTGACTTAGTAATTTCATTTTTCATTAAAAAAGAAATGTGACTGATTAACAACTTACAAAAATTAACATTAGATGTTTAGATATTTTTCTATGCAAGTTATAGTTATTGCATTTTTTTTCCTTTTCTTAGTATGCTTTATGTGTATATTTAATATTTAAATTATCATTAATGATTAAAAAATTTTAAAAAGGTATGAAAAAAGAAAAATATTAACCTAAAAGTTGAAATATGAAATTAAATTACTTCAAGGGAAAAATTTGGGGAGCAAAAATTGAAATGCTTTGCTAGCATTCGAATGTAACCTGTTTATCTGACTGTGTCGTTTTTTTTTATATGTTAAATGCTAGGAAAGTGGTTAAAGCTTTTCAATTTCAAATTTAACCACTTTAAAGGGGGTTAGGTTATTTAAGTTTTTTGGCACAAAAGCCAAATCTGGCCATGCTGTGCCACTCAAATTGTGAGATAAATCAAATCTATATAAAAGGTAGCACTAAAATTTATGTGTAAGAAGTGAAATTTTGAAAGTCAACATATTAAAATTGGTACTTTAAGAATAGAAGACTTTTCATATTTTCGAAAATAAGTGACAAACAAAGACTAAAATTTTAAAAATTGAGAGATCAAGATTAAATAGACTATAAAAAAAAACGATGTTATATAAAAATGTTCGGGTGAGGATTTTCACACACAAGATCTCGAAACTCTATGGATAGTGAATTAAAAAACTTTAAGCGATGAGGATTAAAATTAGGGCACTCTTCTAAAACATGTCTGACTGTTAAAAGTTCTTGGCATTTGGGACATGAAGGGCATTGCTTTCTAAATAAAAGATGCTTATGGCTAAAGCGAGCATGGCCATTGCGCAGTCGAGTTAATTTAATGTCCAACGCACGTATAAAGATTACGGGCAATATACTTGTCATTGGATCAACTGAGTGTAGCTTATTCGAAGCCTGCTGTTCCCAAGATTGCTGCCACAAAGCGCGAACATGATGAGTAATATATATATATATATGAGTGTGTGTGTGTTCATGCTGTAACAAAGAACTTGCCGTTTTTGCTGCGATATTCACCATTTCGTTTCGAGGTATTCCGACATGACTCGGAACCCAACAAAATAAAATTTTCACGCATCTTTTTTCTATCCTGTGAAGAGAAATTAGGATTTCCGAAGCAACAGGATGCATCCGGTTGTTGAAATTGGAAAGAGACCTTAGATCACTCATACTGACGGTATAAATAGAGAAATTCCGGTTAGAAGAAACCGAAATCAGTGGAAGAGCGCAAGCTATTGTAATAAGTTCAACGGTAAAAACCGAGAAAGACGTTAGGCAGGCGATATTTATAAGTTTCAGGGGGAAGCACAACTCCGCTATCAACATGTTAGTTGGATTTTGATCCATCAGTGAAGTCTTCTATGTAAGAATAATATTGACAACGGTAATAATAAAGCAGTTGCTGAAAAATAATCGGTGCTATTGTAAACTTATCGTAGCCAGAAAAAGGGTTCAAAAATGAAAATTGTGGAGCATCCCAAGGAGGAAAGAATTGAAACTTATTGGTTGAATTAAAACCTCTGGGAGTCCCAAATCATGGAGAAAAGCTTTAACACTCTCATTAAATGGAAGAATGTGAGAGGGACAGGTATCATGAAGTCTCCTAAGGCCAACCGAGAGAGAGAGAGGTTACTGACAGCATGATTCAGAACTGATAGTATTGTGCAGTTATCTTCTTCCGTCGAAGATTTAAAGCAAATTGATTGCATAAAGCACACACGCTTTCTATTGGTGACGGGCGAAAAGCATCAGAGCAAATTTTAAGGGCAGAATGATGTATTGTATCAAGCTTTCGTAAAAAGGGTGGATGAGCAGATCCCTACACCATGCACCCGTAATTAATGCGGGACAAAATGATGGTATGTTAGATTTTCAGGAGGAATACACGATCGGCACCCCAGAAAGTATTAGATAGCAACCTTTAGGACGATAAGTGATTTCTCACATTTCTTCCACAGATGCGGGATATGCGGAATGAAAGAGAGCTTCCTATCAAAAATGACACCTAAAAACCGCATTTCATCGGCAGAGGGAATGGCGGTTCCACGAATATTGAACATAGGTTCTGGATGCAACTGCTGTTTTCAGCAAAAATGTATACTACGACTTTTTTCCGGAGACAGAGTGTGTCCATTTTTATCATGCCTTGAAACTAATTTGTTGACTGCATTTTGCAATTGCTGATCAATTAGGTGCATATTAGATCTTTGACTGGAGATCTGCAGATCGTCCACAAAACGCGTACCTTGAACAGAAGGAGGCAGCTGACTAAGAATTTCGCTAAAATAGATTACGAAAAGACACTGAGGACGCATCCCTGCGAACACCCTCAGCTGGATAAAAAATATCGGAATAAAAATTACCAAAATGTGCTCTAAAAGTTCGTTAAGATAAAAAGTTTTTAATAAATATAGGGAGATTTCCTCTAAAATCTAGGTTAAAGACAGTTCATAGAATACCATAGCGCCACGCACGATCATAAGATTTTTTTCATCGAAAAAAAAATAGATACAAGGTTGTTTCTTCGTACAAAAGCATTACGAACTTGTGTTTCTAGAACGATGATGTTATACGTTGAACGTACGCGATGGAAACCACTCTGCAATGGGGAAATGTAACCATGTTTTTCTAATTCAAATACTAAGCTGGTATTGACCATGTGTTCGAATGTTTTACACATCGGGCAAGTTAATGCAATCGGTCTATATTCAGAGGGTTTGCAGGGTCTTTTTCTGGTTTAAGGACTGGAATAGCTTCAGGCCATTGTAATGGAAACTCATGCTCAGTCCATATTCTATTAAATAGCTTTAATAAATTGGAAAGAGAGACCTCGTCCAAATGGTGAGGCATATTGTAAGTTATACCATCAGAACCAGAACTACTAGCATTAAAATTAGTCAGAGTTCAACTCGAAAGAACTTTTCAACTCGAACAAATTAAACTCTCAATTATATGGAAGTGGTCTACGGGAAATAAATTGTAATTTATTTCATTCCGCTCGCTTCTTAGCCACCAGAAATGATGGACTGTGTGAATCTACAGCGGAAAATTTTCGAAAGTATGCCTGATGATATTTACTACTTCAAGAGAAATAAACCACATTTCTCGATTTCAATACAGGGAAGGAAAAATCGGGATATATTCCATTTTTTGCTTTGACTTTCTTCCATAATTGTTTACTAGGAGTAGAATAGATGATTATAGAAACGAATTCAAGCTATGATTTCTTCTGACTGCGCCGACGGATACTGCGAGCGTAAGCTTTAGCTCGTTTAAACGCAATGAGATTTTCCATAGTACGGCACCTACGGAATCTGTTCCAAAGATGCTTTTGTTTTTGTAACTATCGTGGCAGATTTTATTTCACCACAGTCTACGAAATTTTATTAGACGTGGGAAACGCTTAGGAATATTATTATTTGTAACATTAATAAGCTGTCAAGGACTTGTTGTACCGCTGTCGATATATCTGCTGTATAAACCATAGCTTCAGTAATTTTTGGCTTATTGTGTGAATGCAAACCAATCCGCTGGCTGAAACAATAAATAGGGCGGGCCTTGAGATACCGCCACTGTCAGCATGTGAAATTATTATTGGGGAATGATTACTACTATGATCATTTTCAACTGTAAAATTCAAAAACGGCAAAAGAGCGGGCGAACATATTGCAAGATCTAGATTGTGAAAGGATCGTGTTAGTTCGTGAAAATAAACTTTCTGATCATTATTGAGCAAACAGAAACAGTTATTAGAAATAAACTGTTCGATCTGTTTCTCGCGAGAATTTCTGTCCGAACCCCACAAAGTACAATGACCATTAAAGTCACCAAGTAGAACAAACGGCGCTGAAAATTGATCCACTTGAGTCAAGATCTTGTTGACTTAAGTGGGCTAGGCGTAAGTTGACTAGGCGGTAAATAGATACAGCTGACTGTAATTAAGGATTTTGCATGCACTTGAACAGCCACAGCTTGCAAATCAGTATGGAGTGAGAGAAGAGTGCTCGGAAAGGAATTGGATATTAGAATGCACACACTTCCAGAATTATGCGAACAGTAGTGTATCCTCGTAATTTATGCGGTATGTTTGTTTTCAAAATTGTTTCTTGAAGGCAGAAACAAACGGGATGAAGTTTGTTAAGAATTATTTTAACTTCAGTTAATTTGGAATAAATGGCACGGCAGTTCCATTGAAAGACAAAAACCCATTAAGAAGTTTTTGTTTTAAAATAAATGTTAGGAATATTAGATGGAGTTGGCGATAAATCGATACTCATTTAAAGGTCACTATCATCCTCTTCAGATGGATGAAGTGAAATGCTATCGGAACTTTTGGGCACGTCGCCAAAGATAGATGACAAGTTCTTGCTGACTTTCCCCTGACTAGCGAGTCTCAGAGCGACTGAGTTACGCAAAGTTGTCTTTTTCATTTTTTGACGAAGATCTTTTTGAGGGATGCCACGTTTTGAAATCTTAAGCTTTAATGCTTTGCTCGGTTTTACTATGCGTTGATGTTTTTCCGGTTTACTGGGTTCAGAGGCACTTTACAGATTACAGAATTTTCAGATCCTGTATCTAACACTTTTGGTGGAAGTTCTGTTTTGGGCATATTCTACATCCAATTTGCACTGGAACAATTTACAAAAAAAAAAAAAATGTTTTTTGGCAATAGAGGCGTAAGTCACGTCTGGTGTGATTCTTTTGTTGCCCATACGATGTTACAAAGGATTCAGGCCCAACGGCATCACCCACCACGGAGCCCTGCAAGGGATGACAGTAACTGGTTCTAGTTGTACTTAGCCCCAACACTTATCATAATGCTAACTGGTACCTATACGCTGGGAGTTACCCTCGGAGACAGTGACCGCTCTTAACGCCTAGCCCAAGAATAACCCCTTCGTTTGATCCCTAGCAAACTAGCCACATAGGTGACTAGGTACCAGCCGATTGATACAATGTGGATCACATTGCACCACCCGTCTGACAGGTCGCCACCCACGGCCAACACTTGAGGGTATTTGCTGCCCATGAGAAGCAGAAAGCAAACAGAGTGGCGAAAGCTTCTCATGGAGAGCTCTATTGCTTACTCTCCAGGGATGGAAGGACCAAGCAGAAAGAAGAAAGGGTAGAGAAGAGTAAACATAAAGGAAGTAAAGATCCCTGGGTACTTCGGGATTTGGGACACCCGTACTCACTTATACTAGGTGAGCCCCTGAGGGGACTTTAAAGAGGAAAAATCTTCGATTTGCTTGTGGCATCTATTAGCAGTTGCTTTATCTAACCGTTATTTTTTTCATCTCTAAAGATTTTAGCAACTGAGTTAGAAGGTTTGACTGCAAATTTTATGTTTCATTTAAAAAATTAAAAAATAATAAAACATTTTTCCTGTTTTCTGAATTCTTAAAAATGAAGTAGTCATTTCCATTTGTAAAAGAGTATTTTCTAAATAAGGAATGAATGTTGCAAAAAGGATTTTAGAATTTTTAGATTTTTTTTAAAGAATTGAAAAATTATATTTATTTTATATATATATATATATAAAGTTTCATTTGGCTTTTGGAAAATTTTTACACCCAATAAACAATTTATTGACATTTATTGCAATTAATGCATGTTGGAATGGTATTTTTTGGTCTTTAGGGCTTTTTCTTTATTGTTTTGAGAGCATTTAGGACCTCTTTTTTATCAAACAAACTCATGATTGGTGGCGAAACAAATTGCTGTTAAAGCTTTCAATAGTGCCAATTCAATGTTTGAATCTTTCAAATTCGAAAATTGTTTTAACTTATCATTATTGGGCATAAAGAATATTATGGATGTACTTAACTAATAAAATTGATGTGTTCTGAAAAAAATTTCAAAAGTATTCTGAATACCCACTTAACCTTATGAAAAATGAAATGGTTATGGTGCAAGTACTCTTTTTCACAAAATTTTTGTTAAAAATTCTTTTTGTGGAGGTGTTAAAATATCAATACAATTTCTTAAAATCTCAAAAGCAATGACAATAATTGGATTTAATGGATTTATCAGTTTTTTTTTTTCAATCTTTATTAAAGATTTAATTGCTGCAAAGTTTGATTATTTTGATAAAAATGTCTCATTATATTTCTTTTAAAACAGTTATAATTGGTAAGGGTATTTCTAGACAAAAATCGTTATGTTTTTAAATCTCATTAATAATTGTTTTAATAGTTATTTTATAGAATGAGATTGAAATTTTTGTATTAAACAAGATTCATAGTGAAATCTATGCAAGTAATCTAAGAATAGAAATTTATTTAATTTCCTGTTTTTATAGTAATATTTTTATTTTACTAATTCCACACTTAAATAATCTAATCAGCATTCAGAGCTTTTAACCACTCTGCATTTTGACTATTGATGATTTATCCTTATTACTATGATTTTGAAAGATTTTATGAAATTCTAATATATTCCTGAGGTATTAATTTTTTTCTGTTTCTGATTTAGATTGTTAACATTCTATGTGATCTTCTACACCTGTAGACTCATACTTAGGATATCATTTTGCTTTACAAATGCATCCAGTGGCACAAAATGCTGATGAACAAAGCACTTCTAGTGGACACAGTGCTGTATCCAGTGCTGAAGGGAATGTCAGTATTGCAACATCAGCTGCATCAACTAATGCTGTTGCAGCTGCACCTCCTCGGACAACACATCAAGAAATGATTAAATTAATCCAAAGACATTTTCTTACTCTTTTACATGCTTATAAATGTCAAAGTAATGAGAATCAAGTAGGTGGAGATGCTACTCAGTGTAGATTACCTCATTGTTCCGCAATGAAGAATGTATTAAGTCATATGATTACGTGTCATGCTGGAATATCTTGTACTGTACCTCATTGTGCTTCTTCTTATCAAATAATTTCTCACTGTAATGATTGCACTAAAAATGACTGCCTTGTTTGTGTACCTTTGAAGCAAGCAGCGGAACGCAGGCGGCAGCAAGCATCTACAAGTCAGCCAAATCAGGGTCTTGCTCCAGCAAATATTCAGACAACCAAGTAGGAAATCTGATTGTATATGCATAAATAAACAATAATTTAAAAACAAAGAAAGTGAGATGGATTAACTTTTGACGAGTAAATATGTATAAAATTTAGAACCAATTCTGTCATCAACTGTACTTTTCAAGCATATTAAATCAAAAATGGAATTATTTAATTATATCAATTTTATAGCTGATTTGTAGTTCTGTGTCAAATGTATATATATTTTATTCTGTAGAAGGGGGCATTCATAATATGCTTTTGATTTGGGTATTTTAGCATCAACTGCTGTCCAATAAATAATCACCAAAGATCTTATTAGTCCCCCTCCATAACTGTTGTTTGCCAATAGCATATGGTTAATACTACTCGAGTGAATAAATATGCAGGGAACTTACACATACCAACACTGGTTCAAATTATGACAATACATCTGTATGTAAACAAAATACTTCAAAAATTGAAAGAGCTATGTAAAGGAAAGAAATTTGCGATCCTTAATCAAAATTATTCGTTTATGTCGATCTGGGTGAGATTCCTCTCAACAGAAAGTCACTCGGTTCATCTAAGTGCATATGAGCATAGCTTAATCATATACAAGATATAATAAAAAAGAATTTTCATAATGGGCTTAAAATATGAAGTCTCATATACAGACTAATTTTGTTGAATGGGTGATTGCATTGAGTAAACGATTCCTTGCTTCAAAATTGTAGCTCTATATAAAAATTGGAATCGAAATGATCAGTGGGGAAGAGGTCTAAAATCATATAGACTCAATACTTTTCACTAAGATTGAAAAACAAGCTATATTGTGTGGCTATACTTGAAAGTAGAGAGATAATACTCTTGGCATTTACCTTTAATTATAAGATTAGTCTAGTGTATATTATTTCTACAAATGTGACGATATTGAATTGAAAATACAAGTAAGAAGGTGTAGATAGTATTGGCATTTATACCCTACATCAAGGGTGATGAATATCTTTAAAAGACTTGCTTAGAAACTGTTTGGCAGATGACTCCAATTCAGCATACATTCTGCTAAAAGTAAAATACATTCCAAATACGTTATTTGTCATCTAATTTCCAATAACAAAAATATGTTAATGTTACTTTAATTTGAAATACTTTATGGATTAACTTGCCATTTTTTCTTTAAAATTTTTTAATAAGTTACAGAAGGGAGGCAAATAACTTTGCCATGATTATTGGGAAAATAATAAATCTAAATACTAACCACTGAAAACTCTTTATTTACTACGAAAAAATGCATTTTGCACTGTATAATAGGAAATATTTTTGTTATACTTGTATTTCAAATTAAAGTGACTTCTGTTGTTCCAGATTTAATATACAAATAACTTATTTAGATTGTATTTTACTTTTAGCAGAATGTACCGTGAATTGGAGACTTATTCAGCGTAATAATTTATATTAAGATTGTAAGATGTTACTTTTAACAGAATGCATGCTGAATTGAAGTCAACGACCAAACAGTTTCTAAGCGAGTCTTTAAATGTTATTCATGTCTGAAAATAATGATTGACAGACATAAATCAACGAAATTGTGGTTAAATAATAACTTTATTGCTTGAATTTTATTATTGAAATTGATATTGCTTGTTTATCTTTGTGTTTTAACCCATTCCAATTCTTTCCTTTTTTCCATATATTTTTGAATTCATATTGAACTAGATTGGAAATCGGACTTACCTTACAAACATTTTTTTTTTAAATACTGTTTCATTTAGTCTTTGTTAAATTTCCATATTATTTCGCTCATTCTTGATACCATCTGTGAATTTTAAGATGCACCTAATGTAAATTGTTTAATTGATTTCAACAATTTCAGTTTCAAAATTCTTCGCTGTTATATTCATGTGAATATGTTCAGACAAATTCATGTAGTCGAGAATTAAAAAAAGATAATAATCACACAACAAAGGCAAATTCGCTCTTCGGAAATTACGAAGTACAATCCTAGATATACGAACTGAAGCTAATTCGAAGTTTGCACATAATGACGTCACACTCGCTTTGCACAGTGCACAAATATGCATAACAGTCATATTGCTAGATCCTCTTTCATACATGAAGTAAGATAGGGAATATGCGTCCCACGATTGATCACCCGCTTTTGTTCGTGATATTTTATAGTGAATGTCATTTTGAACTAAAATGCAAACCGTTTTGATAGGCAGCGTGCCCAAAATTTCATGCCGTTTGTTACTGGTTTGCCATCCCTGCTCTACATGCTTCAATAGTTCATTTATATCCGTTTCTACAGTAAAATAACAGTATGAGACATTAGAGGAACATAACATTATGCTCAACGTTCCGTTTATCACTGCTCCTGCTCCTGCTCCTGCTCCCTATCAAAGTCACCGTGATGAAAATAGTTGATAGTTGGTCTGGACCAACTGTCAAAATCAATTATTTTTATATCATAAATAGCTTTTAAGGATTAAATATTATTATACACTGAAATAAAGAGCTTTTATTTTTAAAGCATTTAAAAAAATGTTTTTACTGCATTGATGACGAACAAAACTGGATTATTAAATAGGCAAATATTTCAGAGCTGGGAAACTATGCAAATTATCGTAAAGGAAAGTCTATGTTACTAGGATTGACGCAAATGACAAATTCAAACTCTAGTTAACATACAAAAAAAAAGTTACTAAGATATAAGAAATTGCTGAACAGGCCTGGCAATAAAAGTGCTAATAGAAAAGTGTTTAACGATGAGAAACAGTTTCGCATTAAACAATAATTTCAATAGAAGTCTACAAATTTGGTTCATAGATTGTATATCAATTTTCATCTATCTTGCTCAAAACTTTCTTGACTCGTATTTTTCAAAGACAAAAAAAAAAAGAAGTTTTTTAAACTCCGGTCTAAAACGTCGAAAATCGTCAAAATCTCGAGTTCGAATTTTAGGACGATTACAATACTTCTCCTGTACAAGATTATATATATGGCACAGAAATCGCTCTTATTGCTGTTTATCGGTCTTTGGTTATCAGCTGATTCACCAATTTTAATGCTCGTTAAAATTTTCAGTCTAGTATTATGTAATTTTTCTTTTAATAACTTCTTTTTGAAAATAATTTTAAGCTTCAAATTTTGATAATTATATACGTATATCATTCGTATTATTATAAAAATACTAAGCTATAATGTGCTGTGTATCTCTGTAATTATTTTTACCTTCTATAAAATTACAACTTTAAATTAAAGTGGAAACGATTAAACTATAATTAATATTATAAAATTTTTTACTGCATCCACGCATTTTTTATATATATACGTGTGCATACTGATCATAGAATCGTTTATCATTAAAGTCTTATGGGCACTACAAAATAGTTTTCACGATTTAAGTAATATTTCAAGAATTATTTACCAAAAATTTCTCAGATTCATCAGCACTTTTTAGTTTTACTTTTGAACTGACTTAAAACTAGAATAGCAATATCTTGTTTTGTTTTTACATCAACAAATTATGATGTTTAAATTTTATACAGTCCTGAGGAATCATACTGTTCGAAATATTTTTGACACTTCAACTTTTAAATAAGTAAATAAACGTTTCTGTCTTCTGCTATCAAATCTAATGGATTTATGAAGTTTTGAATAGAACAATGAATATTTTCATAGTCTTATGCCAATTAGTCTAAGATTAATATTTATATCATGGGCACTCATTGGGGTATCATCTTCGAGACGGTCGTTGAAGAGGTCGAAAGTCACCCTTTATATTGAATAATGATATTCAAATTTTCATAATTCACACAGTTTTAGTGACTAGTTTAAGTGATTGGAGTGCAAGTCTTTTTATTTAAGATATTAGAAACTCAAGAAAATTTTGTGACATACGATTTAGACCACAGAGCAGAATAATACCTCAACATTAATAATTTATTAGAACATTTACTGATTCAAGTTGCATGAATATAATTATGTAATTCATTTACTCCATTTTAATACAGGTATTTCTATTATTAAAAGCTTACAAACTAGCCGTTAGGCCCTGAATAGAAAGAACGTATATTAAACAATATAATATATATCTTATCATATCCAACGAAAGGATATATTTGAATTAAAACAATAGCTTCAGCTTGAAATTCCTTTCTTCAATCAGATTGTTTCTGTAATTTAAAAAAAAAAAATTTGAAAGAACATGTTCATAAAATTAATTATTCAAATATCTCAGTGCAAATCTGACAATTGATAACAGATAAGTGCTGTTGCATACAGGTGTTTTGTGGACCGCTGGATAATTTTAAAATACATAAAACTTATTATGCTCAAAAGTATTTATTAATGATACGCAAAATGAAAAAGGATATTAATAATGCAACAAAACGAACAATCAACATATATAAAATACGTGTCCGTGTGCCATTCTTATCATTTTTTATAAAATTGCCAAATGTTACTGCGGCGATAGATATTTGCCGCTGGGGGGGAGAGCATACGAATCCAACAGGAGGGCAAGCACAATTTTTCTAATTTGGCTTCAGAATAACTAATTATAATTAGTTTTCACATTTAATTAAAGAAAAATAAGTATCATTTAACGTTTAAAAAAAATGTAGATACTGCCCTTTCCTTCCGTTGTTAAAAACTTGCAAAGATATTTTTAAAAAGTTTTCCCATTTGGCCTCTGTACTGACCATCTAAATGTTGTCAATATTTGAATCTACTTTTTTTTATGAGATTCTTGGGATTTACTTGCACTAGGATCTAAATTTGGTAAGACGCATGATATATGATCTCCTCAAATACCTTCATATTAATTAAGGGCCTGGAGATGGTACTTTGGACGATTCTAAGTTCTTCGGATACTTCTAACTGCGTACGCCCACATTTCGGACGACCGATAATTCTACCACATAAAAAATCATCCAAATGCAACCTTTGTGTCATAATTATGCGAACAATTTTACTTCTTTGCCTATATTCCTTATACATCACTCGCTTACACTCTTGTTGTGACGTACTTTCGGTGTCATCTAGTGGCTTCCTGCTATTTGCAGATGATTTTTGATGATGTGTGTAATCATTTTATGGGTGATATATGTATTTTAGAATCACCTTAATTTATGGACATGAATCATTATTTAAAATCAACTTAATTTATAGACATAAATCATGATTTAGAATCGTCTGAATTATCCTTAATTTATGAACATGATTGTAAATTTTATGAATACGTGATTTGTTATACAATCAATGCATGATTTATATATGAATGCAATAAATACAGGAGAGTTATTGGGGATTTTCATAACTTTTAAATAAACTAATAAAATAGATAACCAACCGATAGTCAAGACAGGTTAATAAAAACAAAAATGCTAATGTTTGAAAAAAATTATTATTATTTTTAAAGTTAAGCGAAACATACAAGAAATATCTGCAATATTAAGAAATAAATTAAAAACAAAAGCATTTATGTTCTGAAACAAATTCTGAATTTTATTTGGAAAAATACGCAAAATAAATAAAAGAAAGAGATGGTGTTCATACAACAAAATAGAAAAATTCTAAAAAATGTTAAATACTGTGAATTAATGCTGAGATGTCGACCTTGTCAACTGACCGCGATTCAAAATTACCAGGTCCATCTCAAAATAAACCTAGTGTTACTTTAAAACGGGACTTTAATATAACTAAACTAAACTGAAATAAAAAATGTTACTTCCGAATTACCTAAAATTTTTAGAAAAGAAACTGAGATCAATTTTATGAAGGACATTCAATTTAGTGAAATGACATACTCAAAAAAGTGATATTTTCTTGGGTCTTGCGACGATTTTTGATAATAAGGCAGCAATAAAATGGAATTATATTTATTAAAAAGAAATATCTGTAAGGTTTTTATTTTTAAAAAAAGTAACATAAATATCCGTGTCCATCATGTTTGCTATATTGAACAAAAATTCTTTGAATAATGCATTTGCCCTTGCATAAACAATTTCTATTTCATTGGATATACAAAATGATTTTTGGGCTATATTTGCATGTGGGACATTTGCTGTATAGCTCCCAAGAACGGCTCGATTGCTGGATATTGTAACTGAATTTTTATCGGAAACAGAATACATGGCATTGAAGGTCTGTCGTGAAAAGAGTTCGTACAAATTTTTTTCCCTTAATTCGAAGAAAAACATCACAAGATGCTAACAGGGTTTTAGCCAGAGCTGCTACCCGGGTGGAGCGTCAAAAATCCGCAGTGTGCAATCCAAAGCTCTCTTTCTCTTCAAAGACAAACACGTGCTTTACCGCTGTGTCAATTCCGCCTCCTCAATTTTTTATTCGTCCACGTCAGTTTTCCATCGGCCATTCACCCAGCAAAATTTTACTCAATTGTGGCACCAATCTTTCGTGGTGCCACAATTTAATGGCATGGGACTGTCCTTTGACGACGTATCCTAGCAATTGACTGCTCTGGGACACGTGTTTATGATATTCCTTCACAAAGGGACAGGTCGTTATCCAGATGTCGGACACTCCATTCTTTTGAAATTGCGACAGTTTCTTCCTCATGTATGGCCTTTAGCTGAATTACTAATGACCAAAGGCAACCACCGCTGTGAAGACCACCCATTCATCAGTCTGAGGACTTATAATATTTGAGGGCGTTAACCGATCGTCAGCAGCTGTCTGGAAATGCCACTTCTTGTGAATGGGACACGGGGAAGTTACAGTCTGTATTCGAAGAAGGAAAAAATGGTATGATAGTTTATTAATTTTAATTATTATTATTTTAATTTTTGAAAGCATTTTTTAAAATTCGTCACCAGATGGCGCAAAAAAGTAAGAAATTAAAATTTAATTTAAATAATCTATTAACTGCTAAATTAAGACGGAAAGAAATTAAAGTCGCAGTACAACATTTCAAAAGTAGGAAAACTTGAAGTGAATAAAAAAATCCAAAAAATTCCATTTTTATAAACAAATGAAACAAATCAAGTTTTAAAAAATGTGTTTAAAACTCAGGAGAATTTTTTTGTGTGTTTATTTTCAAATCCCGAATAATATATACAATAAAGTGTATATCCTCAAATAAAATGCTTTGAAGATGAAAGGAGGAAGATGTTTCCTCCTTCACTGGATAAAAAGCCTTAATGTCATAGATTTTATTTTACTCTGTTTTGCTCGAAAATTCAACTGAAGAGAAAAATGTTTACTTATATAAATCGTCGGAAGTTTCAAATAAAAGTTATTTAGATTAACGCAACTCATTAATATTAGAAGGTAATTAAAATATGTTCAGAAAGCATTTTCATAAATGAAATTTATAAGAAAACTGTGTGTGTAAATGTCTGCATTTTAAATTATTCTGTTGAATAATTTTTCTGGTATTCATTTAAATGCATGCATTAAATTTTTCATTTCGCGACAGAAGATTAATGATTCAAATAGGAAAGAATTTATTATCAACACAAGCTGTATCAAACCAAATTATGGATACCGTCCTGCAACAAGACATAAGGAATCATTACTAATGATTGGCAACCCATTCTAATATACGAACCAATCGACAAGGTGGACTAACTTCCCAAGGATCGAATCACATATCCTCAGCCCTAAAAACATTCCGGTTCCACCTCATAATCGTACCTAAAATAGGCAGATTTCATCAGAAAGAAATAAAAATTCAATTTTCGAATTTTAAACAATTGATTTAGGATAAAAAGGGATTTTTTTTTTCGACTGAAACATCTAAGCATCATAATCTTCAACGCTTCTGAATGACATGAAAGAATGAAGCTTTTTCCCAACAATTTTGGATTTTTGGTGCTTTTTCATAATTCCAGCTGCCAGACGGCTTGTCAATTTTTGCATCAACTATATATGAATTTGGGAGTTTGTTTCTCAAATTATAAATAACATTTGAACGAATCTTCATACGCGGTACCTTTTGAAACACTTGATATCTAAGTCAAATCGATGCAAAGTTGACATGCAGATTAAAGCGAAACGCTTTACAGTTTTTGAAATATAAGGGAGTGTTTTGAGTAATATTCCCGTTTTTATCAATACTAAGCAGACAATTAGTTGTTGGAGATTTCCTCCGTCAATTTCCTCCTTCTCCGTGACTAAACAATCAGTACTTATCTTTGTGTACTTCCCAGTGACTAAACAATCAGTACTTATCTTTGTGTACTTCCCAGTGACTAAACAATCAGTTCTTGGCTTTGAGTATCTCTCAGTAACTTAACAAGCACTGGGTACACACAAGTTTCAGTATTGCTTGAATATCGCAGGACATCATCCTTTTTTACAGTTTTTCATCCATCACAGCGGCTTTTGTCTTTTATCCTTCCGGTCTTTACAATTTTTATCAATTTTTGTCTGGCATCAACCGATAAACTAATTTCATCTGGATAGTAAACATCATCAGATGGCTATGTTTTTCTCTCTTTTTTATTGTTGCTTCCGGAAAGTGGCCTCATTAACTAAAACCCATTATTCTCACCCACGATCGTTATAGGAAGAATCCTTGACACTCGCAAAAGACACACGAAAGTATTGTTAGATTTCAAATCGCTATTTTCTAGCAATTATTTGAATTTTTCTGAACTCTTTGGTCTATGAACGGGCACATTTTCTTACTCATGCCATGTAATCATCTTAATCTGATTAAATCTGTCAACATCATGATTTATGGTACCTTTAAATCTTATTTATTTGCTAGCTTTCTACATCTTTTAAGAGTATACTCAACGTTTTATTTATTTTACTAAAATGCAGCTTTCGACAACCAAAACATCAACTTGCTTCAATCATTGATCTATTTCTGAGAAGATTTTTAATTTTTCTTTAAATGTCAATTCTTTCTTCGAATTTTTTTTACTACAGGCCATCGCTTTAATGCATGTATAGTGGCAGCTTTCTAATCCAGATAACATCCTCAAGACTGAGCCACCATTTTTAGTCTTTTGG
>JAPMOQ010065883.1:0-16085 GCA_026543055.1 Argiope trifasciata
CGTCACGACCCCATCTCCACAATACACACACATTACCCACACCTGCGACACGATTCCACCCATACAACACGCACTACCCACGCCTGTGAAACGATTCGAACCGTACAACACACATACATTACCCACGCCTGCGACACGACCACATCTCCACAATACGCACACATTACCCACACCAGCGGCACGATTCCATCCGCACAATAGACGCACTCATTGCCCAAGCCTTCACCTCCCGTCCAAGATCGCAGCAGTCATTGCTAATGCCTTCAACTCCATTTATTCCACCAGTCAACGTTTTCCATGTTATCTGCATTGTTAACACCATTCACAGCTCAAAATTCCCATTTTACATATGTCACTCCCACCATAAACTCCAAATATTCGACTTTTTTTTTCTTGATACGATAACGCGGCGAGCTGATTATGAAGAATCTATTTTCTTATGAAAAAGGCCTCTCTAAATCAATGGCGTATACGTTACCGACTGTTTTGACCGACACCGAGAAAGTCTGATTTACAAAACGCTCTCAAGCAGAGAATAAAATTTAGGTCAGTGCCTCCCTTATAGTACAATCAAGACCAAATTGTATTAAAATTAAAACAGAGAATCTGCTGATTTGTGATACCAAGTTTCATGAGTGACAAGTTGAAAGGAAGCAAGAGCACATTGAATAATACGTTACGAGTTTTTTTTTCTTTTGGTGCAAAGGCCTTAACTTTCTAGAACCCATACGAATATTTCCTAAATTCCTCTTTCATTCTATTAGTTCAAGATTTTCTTAAAGTGTAGTAGTTCCAAATTATTAAAACTGAAAACTCATGATCATACATTTAAATTCTAGATAATTCGATTAATTACCATCAAAATAACTATAATTCAATTTATTCATAGTGTAAAGTTATTTGCATAAAAATAATGCTACAATAAGTCGATTCTGAAACTCAAAAATGCATGTATGAAGGGTTTAAAAAGCCTGCTGGATTACCATTTATTTTTCTCGGCTTTTGTAAAATCTTACAGTCCCATATTTACGTTCTTTCAATCAGTTTTTTTGTTCTTATGCAAGTGAAAAATACAAGTCTAAATGTAATTTCCAACTTTCATTTCAATCAAATTTGATTTAAACTTTAATTTGAAGTCAAAAACGATTAAATAACCCAGACAATACTTCAGTTTATGCAATAGCACGTCTAAGAATTCAAGATATTAAAATAAAAAGAATTAAAAATACTAAGCAAATAAAAGAAATGGTATTAATTAAGGAGCGCTGTGCTAACATAATTTAGATTTATTCCATTAAGGTGAATTTTAAGAAACGAAATCTGAAACAGGGAACACGGAGAAATTTAAGGCTCCCAATAAAAAGCAATGTAAATTATACTAATAAGAATCTGAACAGAAATTTTAAACAAAATAATGTTTAAGGTATCGATAGACAATTTCAGTATCACTAGCGATTCCAAGTGCGAATGACTGAAGAGCTATCATTTCTTATAATTACAAAATATCTCGATGAACAACTTATAAAGCAACAAGTAAAATTTATCAAAATATCTTTCGATAATCTCTAGCTTAGAATGACAGTTAAAACTAATTAGAAGAAGCTGATTCATTTCCAGCTATTCCGTTTCTGAAAACCAGTCAAGGTTTAAAAATGTTTAATTTTTTTACATTTTTCTTCGTTCAATTCGGAAAGATTATGCAAATTTAATTTTCGCTGTGGCTGAAAAGTTCTTAAGAATTTTGAAGTCCGTAAATATATTCATTAAAAATTAAATCTGTTATATCAAAAATTAGTAACATTAGTGACAAGAATTTCCGATTTGAAAAATTGGAGAATTTTTTGTTCTACTTTATTTTAGATTCCATTTAAATTCTGCTTTGATCTCGGCATTAAACAATGAAAAAAGGAATTTCTTGTTAAATACAATACCCACAGACGCTTTCCTCAATTTTCGACAATTGACTTCGTGTTATACATTCTGGATTTGCCATATCATAATTCATAAACGAAAGTCTGAATACCGTCTTGTACCGAATCAATCACTTTTGAATTTACTGAGGCTGTCAAAAGCTAGATTAAGATGAAACTTCAGAAATTAGAATTAAAAAGATAACTTTGATTTCATCCTGAAATATTTCTACCTCAAATTGGGATTTAAATGAAACGTTAAGTTAAACTAAATAACAGACCAAACGACCAGAAAACAAATACAAAAATTAGAAGTGGATTCTATGTTCGAATTATGAATTAAAAAATTTGAATTTTCAGTCGAAAGAATAATTTTAAAAAATTCACTTTAATGTATCTTAATTATAGATTATCTCGGCAATATAATTAACATTTGAAATATCTTTTAATTATAGGCGAATTGCAAGATTCTTCTTGCTTTAGGATTTATTCATTTACGATACCAAATTCAATTGTTCCTTAACTTTCGAAATATTTTCAACTAATCTGATGTTCCGAGAGGGCATTAAAATTAAAACCTCCAATATTATAAGATAGGAAAGTAATGTTCATGAAGCCCGAATATTTCTCGTAAGTAGCCTCTAAGCGATAAGGATACCACAATTATGCAGACACACCTGGTTAGTCTAATGCGATAGAGTAGAAAATCCCAAAGAAAATCTTTCTCCACTATCCAAAAATCTCATGTCACAATTAAGATGGTTTCTTTGGAAGATGGTTGGAGGGCGTTTCGGATTTCCCTCGATAGTTGGAAGAATGTCGCTTGGAACGACAACGTCTTCATTCTACTCAAGCCATCACATCAGGGAAGTGGGTAACATCTGCATCTTTACATCCACTACTTCGTATTCCTGTTATTTTCTGTTATGTGACCAGCTGAAAAAACATCGAGATTAATATTTTGCAGATTTTAATCAGATGTTAGTTAGAATTATAAAATTGTTTTAGAAAAAAAATCTGAGTTCAGTCGAAGTCGAAAGAAATGCGCATTTCCATATTTCAAATCGCAGTAATTGCATGAAATCTGAGAAATCTGTCTTCAATTTTAGTTTTTTTGTAAGTCGTATCTTTTTCAGTTATTGAGCAGCGTAAGAGATGCTCCTTCAATTAGCTCAGCTTCCCCCACATTTCGGAACAAATGTGGTATTAAGGACTAATTCTTAATCTTATTACGAATGCAAAGGCCTTATTCGTGCTTTCGTCTTCAGCTTCCAAACAAAGACCACCAATGAAATAAAATAACTTTGAAAGAGTAATTTAATGATCCGAGTATTTACAAATTACATTTCATTATTTTACTTTATTACATGGGCATTTAAATTTTAATTTCAATTTTTAAGTATCTAAATATAGAACTTTTCTTTATCAACTATATTTTTGCTTCAGAATAAATAACTTGTAATACTTGTTGTATTGGATTACTTTCGAGAAATTTCTTACAATATATAAAGACAAAAAACTATCTCCTAAGTCTTCTTAAGCAAGGGAACATTAATTATATGCGATTTAGATTTCACAGAATTTCAGAAATCACGAAATGCTTGCCATTAACTTAGTTATATTAACGCCCCATTTTAAATCAACACTAGTTATTCGAATGGACCTCGTAATCTTGAACCACTTTCGGATAACGACGAAGATAACTGAGCATGAGTAGTATTAGAATTGCATTTGAATGAATACAAACACTATTTAGAATTGGATGGATAAAATTTGGCATGCGGTCTTTGCATCAAATATGTAGATTCTTAAAAAATTTTGAACGATTTCCGCTCATAGAAAGTTAATCCGAGTGAGAATATTTACAAAACGAGAAAGAACTGGTAAAATAAGGTTTGGCTTACCTTTTTCTAAACTTATTACAAAATTTTGTAAAACTCTTTCACTGGATTGGTTTCTTGTCTTTTTTTTTTTTTTTTTTTTTGCTTTTACATAAATAAGTATTTGCAAGTTATATAAATATTACAAGTTAAGAAAACGCAATTAAGTGATCTTTACTAAAACTGCAATTAACAAAGTCAGACTTTTTCCAATTCGTTAACATGATGCATATTTTTTTTATTTACTATACCAGGATGCATAAATCTTTTGTGTATGGGACTTGGAAAAAAAAAATGGATATCATTAATCGTGTTTATGACCTTACCCAAGACTAATATGGGATAGGAGTGAAGCAGCAGTATACCTTTGAACTTTGAACATCCGGCTAGTTTGAGTTTTAAAGTAAAAGGGATTACTTATTGATATAGCTGAATCAAACATTAAAATAATAAAAAACTTGTGCAAACATTGGATTAACGAGCATTATGCTATTTTCATTTTTAATCGACGTGGCATTATGCTTCACAAAAGTAAGTTATTTCAGAAAAGCAGAAACAGAGAGATGCATTTAAAAATGGGGACTTAAACAACTGTAATAGCAATTCTATACAAATCTGGATTGAATAAGTTCATTTTTTTTTCAAGAAAGGAAGAAATTTTATGTAAAGTATGAACTTAGTTTAGTTCCACACTTTTCCGAGTGCACTATTTTCTTTAAAAACAAATAAAGATACATTTGTAGATACATTTATGAAATTTAAAGTCAGCAATTTTCCATTTCTGCAAACACTTTCCTTTGAAAAATTATTCTACATATCAAAGTTTATACGCGTGATTAGTCTTGCTTCTATAAAATGATTTTTCGCAATTCACTTAAAATTAAATGACAAAATTCAGAAGAACATTGTTGTAACATTGTATTTTTATTCTTTGAAGAAAATGAAATTTCCATAAAGTCATTTAAAAATAATTTGTTTCAATATTTTTCATTTTATTTATTAATCAATAATCAAAGTGCTATTAATACAGTAATAAACTTGCTCATTAATAACCACATTAATGAAATATTTGTCTTTTACGTTAAAAATCTTGAAAACGATAATATTTTCGGAAAAGATATTTACTACAAAAGAATATTTTAGTGAAAAAAGTTATCTCGTCTTCCATAAATGAAAAATGGAATAATTTGACTGGTATGCAATTGGGAAAACAAAGTGACTTACCCGTATTACTCGCACCATCCATAAAAGTCAAAAGTTCTTGAATACCCAGCATGGCATTTAAGTTTAATAGAAAGCTAAATTTGCTAAAGATACTTACGAATTGTGTAAAAAGTATGGAGTTATACTTATTCGGGTCCATTTAAACTACATGAAATTTCTTTTTAAAATATCCATCGTCATTCAAGGAACAACGAAATGGAAACCGATTCATCTTTTGAGTTTTTATCACTTTGTAATGATGGATTCACACGAGGCTTATTATTGCCCGCATTCGTTGCCTCTCTGCTGTTATCCCGGCGTTGTCCTCCTGTGAACACTTGAGACGATGCGGACAACGTTTGTCCATACGGTACAATTATTTGACATTGTCCCGTTGTTTTCACGTGATTTTTCGGAAGTAGGCGTGATCTTCTATTACGGGCAATAATAAGTCTCGTGTGAACCCACCTTTACACTCTAGAAATTTCTTCGAAATCGTTATCTTCTTCCAAAGTTTAATATAAGGTGATTACAGGATAATCCAATTTAAAAAAAATAGTTTTAAAACAATTATCCCCATTTGAACCTGAAAAAAGCATATACAATAAAGCTAAATGTTTTTAATAAAGCTACAAATATTACGATACATTTAAAAATAAATCTACCTGTTTTTATAAAACATGAGAGCAAAATGAAACAAATGTGGCTTGTTATATTTTCAGCAAACGCTGTGACTACTTTATACGTGATCAGGGCACTTCCACATAAAGGACTCCAAAATGTGCTGTCTAAGTGTCACTGGCGTGAGTAACGATACACGACGATAATATTCGGCTTCAAATCCTATCTGAGAACTTTGCTGATATATTCAGCAGAATTTCGTTAGGTATTTCTAAATGAGACAGTTGCATGGTTGTCATTTTAATTTGATTTTGATTTTTGTCTTCTTTTCCCCGTTTCTTTAATGATAATTTTACATGAGTTTAATATTTAAGATCAGAGGACTGTGAGCTGAATCTTCATTTTATTGAAAACTTCCTTTTCGGTGGTAACTGATACATGATTCCTAATTTTCTATGAAAGCTAACTGCTTTATTTTTTTAAATTTTTTTATATTTACTTCGTATGCTTCTTTCGGGTTCAAATGAGTATAACTATTCTTGCAACATTTTTCTATGGTGGCTTGACGAGTAGCTCTTTGTACTACACTCACTAGTACTTGGAAGAAGAGAAAGATTAATAAGGAATTTCTAGAACCGAAGAAATTGATAAAAACTCGAACTATTAGTGGCTTTCCCTTTTATTGTTAGTTACGTGACATGGAGGAGTTTTTCCATAAAAAGTTTAATTCAGCATAATACAGTTCTGTATTATGCTCAACTCTGTTTTATTTAATTTATTGAGCGATTGATTTGTATTTTATTATTTTTCTTCAAGAATTAAACATCTTGGATATTGTGGATAATTTTGGTAAGTTTTTATCCTCTTGTACAAAAGTTAGTTATTTGATTTCTCACCTATTGAAGATTAGTTGACTTTCCCTGAAAGATTCTTTTACAATAAATTTCTAATTTTGAAAAGGTTACCGCTTCCAATGTTTATAACTGTATTTTCTGTAAAAAAATCAAACTCATTTTATTTAGTTATTTGTGAGCAAGATAACCAATATATATGGCACATTAGTTTATTGGATAATAAATAAATCTATTTAAGCTAGGAAATGAATTCTTTAGAAGTTATGAAATTCCATTTGTTCCCAAGAATGAAAATATAAAATTTAGCAGAAAATTGTTTATTTTTTTGGAAAAGGGTGAAATTACTTTATCAACGTAAAATTCATACGATTATTCATTTCTGATGTGTGAAATTTTCATTCAAAGGGAAATGTTAATAAGAAAAGCAGCATTTTGCATGTTATCTTTAGCAAATGTGTCTTCATAAAAGGAGAAGGATGCTTAGAATTTTCATTCTACAGAAAAATGGAACACTAAAAGAAGTATAAAATTTACTTTAATTTTTAGTTTACATAATGACTTCTCCCAATTTTATGAAAATAAAAGGTAAATATGTTCAAGCTAGTTTTATATGGAACTATCACTGAAGTTGTTGGCTCCAATTCTGCCATAGGCGCATCTTTTACAATTTTTTTATTTTATTTTTACTTGGAATGCCAACTTGATCAAAAATGAGCATGGTATTTGTTAGCCCTGCTTTTGCCCAAGTGTTTCTTAAATTTAATATTTGATTGAATAACAACGAGAAATTCCAATCCATTTCATTTAAAAGTTCAACTATCAAAATGGTGTTCTCAGACTTTCTCCAACATTCAAATACGTAATCTTGATCCACACCTACTCCAGCAACCCTGAACAAGTTTACAACCTAGAACCATGAACGCCACAATTATTGTTTTCAGTACTTTATGCACGGACGTTTTGTGCTCTGCAATACTTAAAACTGAATATGCATACTAATCGCTTATTTTTTGATAGATTGAAATCAAACTCTGACGAAAGGAAAGTTTCACAAAATGATCGTACACTAAATTTCATTTATACAAGTCGTTGTGCTTATATAAACGCACAAGCCCATAGGCAGTTAATCAAATGAAATATTGGAACAACTTTGATATACACCCCCAAAAATTACGCGCCAAATCTGGCACTCCCTACGGACTTTTTAGGGTTGCTTTTTAGGTAGGATTAATTATTTGTTTCGCGAAAATCCATCTTGGCGAGAAAAAAAAGGCGCCAAAAGCAGATATTTTGCTTGGTGAGAAAAAAAGTCGCCAAATTTCCAATTTGGGGGTGTATATCAAAGTTGTTCCGAAATATTTTGTAAAATTTCATAAGAATATATACTTTAGATTTTAACAATGTAAGTTAGGCGCATTTTAGCCTTATTTTTCAAGATGATTGTGTATAGTAATTGTATTCCATTAATCACACATTTTTGTGAGTGGAAATCATAATTTGACAGAAATTGATAAATTAATATCTAGACTTTGCATCTAAGTTTTATCAATCTACTTCGAACTAGTTGTGAGATTTCGTGTTCAAACGGATTAATTCTCAAAATGCTACTGACTTGTAAAAGTCTGAAACAAGGCGGTTGGCAATCTAAAGGTCATTTTAATTTTCATGCTCGCAACACTTAATTTGCTTACTTGATATATGACGAAATATTTAACTACACAAGTGTTTGATATGGACTCGCCTATTAAAAAACTATTTTCTTCACATAATTTTAATGTTATATAGTTCCATTCGATCGATGGGTAAAGAAAGACTTAGTAAAAATGTGAGGTATTTAATACCGACTCTTGATAAAATCTTGATCATATAAAATCAATGTTTCTTTATTTGAGAAAGTTTTGGGGAAATGTGCTCTTTGTTATCTATAGTAACAAATCATTTGAAAGTAATCGAATGCATTCAGTACTTAAGATAGTATTTGTTCTGAAGGAAAACTGAAAGATTGTTGTGATAAAAGTTCCGTAATTATTCGGATCAAAATGAGTAAAATTGCTTAAAGAAGCAAAATAAAAATTAATCGAACTATCTTTGAATACTTGGACCATTACGTTGCGCAGTTAAATTCTTTGTTCATTTAATTCTGATTTTTGGAGGTGAAGACACAAGTTCGAATCCCGTCCTTGCCTTTACAATGCTATTCAAAATTCTAAGTGCATCTCTTCATACTCCATTTCCTCAGAAATATAATCAAAGGAGCAAAGGTAACTATACTAAAGTAAACTTCGTGCTTCCTATTCAAGATACTTTTTCAGTACCAGAAAATAAGAAGTGTAAAGAACTAAAAACCAAAAAGACGGGAATCTGAAACAAACATTGATTCCTAAATAAATGTATTGCAATTCAAAATACGAAAACTTGTTATTCTTTCGATTCGATTAGTCTGAAAAAACTTGAATTTTCTGTTCAATTTCTTGAAAATTTGAGCTATCTATTTAAAATCCGCGGAAAAATAATTGCAGTTTTTTTTTCAGCTGGTCACTTTACAGAAAATAACAGGAATACGAAGTAGTGGATGTAAAGATGCAGATGTTACCCACTTCCCTGATGTGATGGCTTGAGTAGAATGAAGACGTTGTCGTTCCAAGCGACATTCTTCCAACTATCGAGGGAAATCCGAAACGCCCTCCAACCATCTTCCAAAGAAACCATCTTAATTGTGACATGAGATTTTTGGGTAGTGGAGAAAGATTTTCTTTGGGATTTTCTATTCTATCGCATTGGACTAACCAGGTGTGTCTGCATAATTGTGGTATCCTTGTCGCTTAGAGGTTACTTACGAGAAATATTTGGGCTTCATGAATATTATTTTCCTATTGGAGGTTTTAATTTTAATGCCCTCTCGGAACATCGGATTAGTTGAAAATATTACGAAAGTTACGGAACAATTGAATTCGGTCTCGTAAATAATCCTAAAGCAAGAGAAATCTTGTAATTCGCCTTTAATTAAAAATATTTCAAATGTTAATTATATCGCTGAGATGGTCTATAATTAAGATACATTAAAGTGAATTTTATAAAATTATTCTTTCGACTGAAAATTCGAATTTTTTAATTCATTATTCGAACATAGAATCCACTCCTAATTTTTGTATTTGTCTAATAGCCATTTGGTCTGTTATTTAGTTTAACTTACCGTTTCATTTAAATCCCAATTTGAGGTAGAAATATTTCAGGATGAAATTAAAGTTCTCTTTTTTAATTCTAATTTCTGAAATTTCGTCTTAATCTAGCTTTTGACAGCTTCAGTAAATTCAAGTGATTGATTCGGTAGAAGACGGTATTAAGACTTTCGTTTATGAATTATGATATGGCAAGTACAGAATGTGTAACACGAAGTCAATTATGGAAAATTGAGGAAAGCGTCTGTGGGTATTGTATTTAACAAGAAATTCATTTTTTCATTGTTTAATGCAGGAATCAAAGCAGAATTTAAATGGAATCTAAAATAAAGAACAAAAAATTCTCCAATTTTTCAAATCGGAAATTCTCGCCACTAATGTTATTAATTTTTGATATAACAGATTTAATTTTTAATGAATATATTTAGACTTCAAATTCTTAAGAACATTTTAGCCACAGCGAGAATTAAATTTGCATAATCTTTTTGAATTGAATGAGGAAAAATATAAAAAATTAAACATTTTTAAGCCTTGACTGGTTTTCAGAAACGGAATAGCTGGAAATGAATCGACTTCTTCTAATTAGTTTTAACTGTCATTCGAAGGGAGAGAATATCGAAAGATATTTTGATCAATTTTACTTGTTGCTTTATAAGTTGTTCATCGAGATATTTTGTAATTATAAGAAATGATAGCTCTTCAGTCATTCGCGTTTGGAATCGCTAGTGATACTGAAATTGTCTATCGATACCTTAAACATTATTTTGTTTAAAATTTCTGTTCAGATTTCTATTGGTATAATTTACATTTCTTTTTATTGGGAGCCTTAAATTTCTCCGTTTTCATTGTTTATACAGATTTCGTTTCTTAAAATTCACCTTAATGGAATAAATCTAACTTATGTTAGCATAGCGCTCCTTAATTAATACCATTTCTTTGCTTAGTATTTTTAATTCTTTTTATTTCTTTAAAGTCTTGAATTCTTAGACGTGCTATAGCATAAACTGAAATATTGTCTGAGTTATTTAATCGTTTGTGACTTCAAATTAACGTTTAAATCAAATTTGATTGAAATGAAAGTTGGAAATTACATTTATACTTGTATTTATTCATCTTGCATAAGCAGAGCATAAATCTGATTAACAGAACGTAAATATGGGACTGAAAGGTTTTACAAATGCCAAGAAAAATTAATGGCAATCCAGCAGGCTTTAAACCATTCATACATCTATTTTTGAGTTTTAGAATTGACTTACTGTAGTTTTTTTTATGCAAATAACTTTACACTATGAATAAATTGAATTATAGTTATTTAGAGGGTAATTAACCGAATTATCCAGAATTTAAATGTATGATCATTAGTTGTCAGTTTTAATAATTTCGAATTACTGCCCTTTCAGAAAATCTTGAACTAATAGAGTGAAAGAGGAAGAATTTTGGATATATTCGTATGGGATCTAGAAAATTAAGGCATTTGAACCAAAAAAAAAATATCGTAACGTATTATTCACCGTGTTCTTGCTTCCATTCAACTAGTCGCTCATTAAATCTCGTATCACAAATCAGCAGTTTCCCTGATTAATTTCAATACAATTTCGTCTTAATTGTACAATAAGGGAGGCACTGCCCTAAATTTTATTCTCAGCTTCGGAGCGTTTTGTAAATCAGACTTGATCGGGGTTGGTCACAACAGTCGGTAACGGATACGCTTTTGATTTAGAGATGCCTTTTTGATAAGAAAATAGCTTCTTCATGATCAACTCGCAGCGTTGTCGTATCTTGTAAAAAAAAGTTGAATATTTGGAATTTATGGTGGGAGTGACATATGTAAAATAGGAATTTTGAGCTGTGAATGGTGTTAACAATGCAGATAACATGGAAAACGTTGACTGGTGGAATAAATGGAGTTGAAGGCTTGGGCAATGAGTGAGTCTATTGTGCGGATGGAATCGTGCCGCTGGTGTGGGTAATGTGTGCGTGTTGTGGAGATGTGGTCGTGTCGCAGGTGTGGGTAATGTGTGCGTATTGTGGAGATGTGGTCGTGTCGCAGGTGTGGGTAATGTGTGCGTATTGTGGAGATGGGATCGTGTCGCAGGTGTGGGTAATGTGTGTGTATTGTGGAGATGGGGTCGTGTCGCAGGTGTGGGTAATGTGTGTGTATTGTGGAGATGGGGTCGTGTCGCAGGTGTGGGTAATGTGTGTCAATGGGAATTGTGGTTTGACCGTGTGTGTGGAAATTCTACGTGGTTGAAGTCTTGAATTATTTTTCTGTTGTACAAGGATATGGTACTCTTCATCGTTGGAAGTAGTTTAGCATCGCTTAATGGCCAGTATTTTGATATACTTTGAAATAGAAAAACGATGGGAAGGGCAGAATACTTCTGTAATTCAGAAGCGAGTTGAGGTCAAAAACTTAGGTGCGTTTTTTTGCAATTTTGAAAAACATTTTGCTATGAAATTCCGCTAATTTAGCATTTATGGAATTTTCTGACGGAAGCATGACTGAAATATTGTGACTTTTCAGCCGGACATAGAATCTGAAACTAGAAGAATAATTTCATTAAATTTATAGATAAATCGGGTGAATTGTTGAACTTTGGTTCTTAATGTTTCATGAAACCTCTCGTATTTAGAGTTATCTTCTGAAGTCAGTGAATCCAATTTATAATTGCCATCTGTATTTGTAGTTTCATTTTGGCGTGAAAAGAATAGAAAGATAACAGATGAACCAAGAGTTTTTAAATTCGGGATTATTTTTCAAGGACTTATGTAATTGGAAAGTGTTTTCTATACGAGTCGGATAAAAATACTAATTACTCGTAATAAATTCAAAATATTTTAAATATTTAATTTTTATTACTTTAGAATATCTAACTTATAAGAATAACATCCACTTATTCCATTTAGGAAAGTACTGAAGTGAGATCACTCGTACCTTCAGAAGTCTGGTTAAATGCTGCCATTAAAAGAAAAGTTCAATTTTCCCCCCACCATTTAGGACAGTAATAGCTCTAATTGTATTGTTCCAGTACGATGCAATTTAATACCTTTCATCGCTTCTCTCTGCCTTTTTGAATTCTAATTTCCAGTAAACAAATCGAGGGCCTCGTTTTCTTTGCTTTTAGTATATTAACCATTCATTTAGTTGACTTAACAATTTGGCATCCTATTGGAAAAATACGCCGATTTACTGGATCTGGTAAATCAACCAAACTTAGTGCCACATTTCGTGAGGGGTATTATATACAATTTCTGTTCAAATGAAAAAGTTCCGCCTATTAACCTTTAAGTTAACCCTTAACCTGACCTTTAACTTTCTCGAAGATATAAATAATTCGGCTTATTCCTCAGCATAATTCTAAAACGGAAGTTCGAGTGATTCCATACATGGAATATGAACGAATTCGAACAGTTTTTTGACTGTCCGAAAGGAATAAATTGGAATGAACAGGGATAAGATTTTTTAAAAAAATCAGTTGCATTTAATTAGTTTGCATTCGTGATAGTGTCTGGATAGTGTCTGGAAATAACCCTAATCTATCGTTGTAATAAGTTCCTAAACGATTTCAAACATTCTCGTGTAGTTTAATTAAAAATATTAAAAATTAATAAAAAGGGCAGGATATTAAATGTGAAATTCAGTTTTGTTTTAAAAGACGTATTCTTTTTGTTTACTACAAATAAAATTTAGACTAGGAATATTTGAATTTCCTTTTTTAAATTTTCGAAGTCGTTGAATTCATCGCTAAACGGGTCAGTTCGAGATAGATGCAACGAATTTTTATAAGGCCAAAAAATTAACTTAAAAACTTCAATTAAAATACTTAACTGAAATACATTTTGCGATATCGATCGTCAATAATCCACAAAGAGGAAACGTTTAAAATAACTGCTATGGTGCTTCTTAGTGCATCACTACATCTAATGAATAAAAAAAAAATTCTTTCTTAATAATTGTTCATTGAAATTTATAAACCATTTAGAAGCTTCTAGAAGATATTAAAATTTGCACATCTGGTATTCTGAATTGGTACTGAATAAATATTCATAGTCTCTGGATATTTCTCGTAAGTGGCTTCTAAGAGATGAGTGGGCTGTAATTATGCGGATTTTACATGGTAAAGTGTAATACGAGAGAAGAGAGGTGTGGCAATTGTCCCTTGGGCCTTTATCAACAAATGAGCAGGAAAAATCGGTAAGTTTTTGAATTTTGTTTTAATTTGAAAGTGTAGGGAAGTTTAGGAATCTTATACTGGTGGAACTGTTTAAATATAATAACTCGTTTTGGAATCATTGGTTTTTCTTTTAACTGAAGTGCAAAATTTAAGGAAATAATCAATGAAGGACATTTGCCAGCAGTTACTGGAGCATCTGACTGTGGAGACAAGATTTTGCAACTCTTCAAAGGCAATGTTAGTTCCAGTATGTTGAATGTCTATATTTGCATCTCCTGGCGAAAACTGCTGATTGCTCTTAAATGGCCAAGATATGTTCTCTTCATTCTACCGAAAAGATATGGGTAAGTAATATGAAATTAAAGTAATCGTATCGAAATAAAGTTATCATCGCATGTAATCATTTTGTTATTCTTTAGTAAATGGATTTATAAAAATGTATATTTATTGTATTTCGTTATGTATTTCAAAGCAGGATTACTAATGGTTTCGTTTTGATTCCATTCTGTAATATAGATGCAAGCCGACCGACACTAGTAAAAACACTGTTTACATTTCCACACATCAAGCCATGAATCAACATCAATTGTGTGTCATTCCGTGAATTATTTCCATAAGAAGTCATCAAAATAAAAAGAATCCAAAGGCAAAGTAAGTTTACGAATTTTAATACGAATAAACTGATAAAACAAAGTGTTTAAAAATTTTAAATGGTTTTTCTATGCTAGAAATTTGTGGAGGTACTGAAGAGGAAGAGACATAATTTCTTAGAAATATTTATGGACATATACAACATTTTAAAATACTTCTCAATACAAAAACTACAGGAAAAGAATTATGAAATAGATTTTTATATATGGTTCTCGTAAAAATTTCCTAAGTGTCACCCTGCATATTGCACAAGTTATTTGCGCAATACGCAGTATTTATTTTTCAACTCTTCGAAGATAACGCCGTTCTCCATAAGTAAAATAACTGCTTTTTTCAGCTCGTCATGAAAATTGTATTAACTGCTCTTCAATGGCCAAGAAAGGTGTCCTCAAAATGCTACTGAAATGATATTGGTTAGTAACAAATTAAATCATCCCGAAATGAAGATTGGATTTAAGCATTTTATTGTACAGTAATAATTAAAAATTTGATATTACGTTCATTTTTTTCGTTAGGTATTCCTCCTCTGGATAACTAAGGATTCAATTTTGGTGCCATTTTACTTGAAGCAAGACGACAAATGCTAGTAAACAATATTGCCTTCACAGTTCCATATGCCACGATATCAATTATCAAATATGTTGGATTCAGCGAGTTATTTCCATAAGAAGGCAGCAAACCACTAAGAATTCAGGTACACCGTGAGTCGAAAGATTTTAATAAAATTGACAAAACGAAAGTGTTTGAAAATCATGAATTGATTAGTCTCGGAAGGAATTATCTGGGGGCGATAAATAGAAACGAATAAATTTATGGAGATATATATCGCTTTCAGCTACCAGTTTGTTCATATTGACTGTTTGCTGTCAAATATTGCTTAAGATGTGTACATATATGCATACTTTATTAAATTTAACTTTTCTATACGATATGATCATATTAAATAAATTGAAACAAATTATGCATTTAACATACAGTTGAATGACAAAATTAAAACTCGCGCATCAAAACATAAATTATGCTTCACGTTTGAAAATTGTATAGAGATGATACCGTCTTTTTTAGCGGTAATTATTCGGGTTCATACAGAAGTGATTACCCATCAAGCAATTCATGTTATATTAAGCTTTGTTTAACCTCTGCTTCTTGACATTTGTTGCATTCTTTCATCTCTGAAAATAGTGTTCATGACTCCTATACGAAGCACTTTCAATATTTTACGACGCTTTGATTCAAGTGGACCTGTAAAACTATTCACTAAAACAGTCTCGAACGTTCCTGTAGGGATTTGTTTTCATTTGAATATTGCCATTTTACAATATGCAACGAGCAGTTACTGTGCTATAGTACTTTATGCATTCAACAATTGAACCTCAAGGAGAATTGATAAATTTGTTGCCCTCTTAAATAAGACGCATCTATGTGTCTAGATAAAGTCCGAGACATTTCTGGATTTTTAAAGCTAAATGTAAAACAATTTAAATTTCATATTTCAAATACCATGAATCGATTTTTTAAAATATATATGTATAGCTTTACGTGCAGTTACTGTTCCAATTAAATTTTTTTTTCACTTCTGTCAAAGAAATCGAAAGCAAATTCTTTCGGGCAT
>JAPMOQ010065885.1:0-29053 GCA_026543055.1 Argiope trifasciata
TTTAACTCTTGTGACAGTTATTGTAGTTGATAAGATAACTTAAAGAAAATCTCTTTTTAAGATAACTTAAATTTTGTTCATAATTTATTTCATTCATGTTTATAAAGTTTTTTTAATTTTTCAACTATTTCTTATTTTTTCCAGTAAACCAAATGGGGAGGCGAAGAAAGGTCTTTTAATTTTTAACCATTCTTATTTTATATTTCATAATTTTTTATTACTATTATTTATTAATTCATTACTTATGTTAATATTTTGATAACATAAGTAATAAATCATCCACAAACTGTCTTTGACTGATTTTTAACTCATTAGAAGAAACTGAAAGGGTTTATGAATAAAGCATTGAAATATATATACAGAATTCATGCGAAATTTTTTAGGTCGATTTAATAATTTTTTTTTTGTAAAATTCTGTATGAAACTATTCGTAGAATCCTATATGAAAACTATGTAACTGGAGATAATCAAAAAAGAATTTTGAACTTTGTTGAAGCATGAGTTTATCTAACTGACTGTCAAAAATAATTCTATTTAATAACGGAAAAGAAGGGAAAACATTTATAAGCCCGGATTAGTGCAAAGAAAGTTTTAAGAAAGGAACTCATGGGTTTTTCAGAGTTCTTCAACAACAGAAATAAAAGAATGTATAAAAAAAAGGTTAAAATCAGTACAAAGTTCTATAAATAGAAAAATTAATGCTCGATATTTGAAGAACAAATTCTATTTCTCCATCCTTTTGACTTTCAAAGAGTGAAACTTCATCAGTAGAAAATTGTAACCATACATCATAAAGAACATTCCTTTGAAAAACGAAGAATATTACAGATATTGTATGTTATTACAATTATATTATGTTCATATACAATATTAGATCACTTGTTTTATTGACATTTACTTTCAGTGGACATCATATTTCTAACGGAATGTTACATCATTGAGGTTTAATATAAATAAAGGAGATAATGATTTTAGAGTTTTTTCATGTACTAATCTACTTTCTGATTCAGAAACGTAGTAATAAAAGATATAATTTTTTATTGATGTTGTTTGTTTATAATATAAAAAATATGACTGTGTTCGATAATTTCATGAGATGTACATTTTTAAAATTATCAGAGAGGGATAAACAAAAAGGTGGCAGCATTTCGCAATCCAGTCCATCAAAAATGCTGTTGTAATAAGAGGATTTAATTCAATTTCTATTTTTTTTTCTTATAAAATATTCAGAAACGATGCGCTTCTAAGATAGACCTGTTTTAATATTGAGTTTTATGCTATTTAGACCAATTACTTTTAAATGTTAATTCATTCATCTATAAATATATAAGAGAACTTCTTCGAAGCTAATCTATTCAAGAATTTGATCATTGATATCATACAATAGCTTAGTATTCTCGAACAAACAATAATGCATATAATTATGCAACCAAATTAAACGAGGATGTTATTCTTAATAAAACAAAAAAATCAACAATAATATTAACTGTAACATTTTTTATTAATATCATTTGATTTTTAATAAATATGCAATTTTTTATACACATGTTTATTTAAAAAAATTGTTGATGCAATGATAGTATTATTTCATAGTACGATTACTTCATTTCTTTTTGCATTTTATTTAAAGTATATTAATCATTATTGTTATTATAATAATTATTGTTTTTCAATTATTATATAATAACGCTACTTTATAAATATAGAAATTACTTTAATTATTAAAATTAATATGCATTTAAGCAATGATTTATAAAATTATTGGCACACATTGATTTTCAAACTGGATTTCATTTTAAACTTTTTATTTCTAGTTTCCATAAAGCTTGTATTGCAAATAATTTACAATTCAGTTTGCGCTTTTTTTCTAAGCATTTAATTCTATTCTAATTTGATTGTTTTAATATCCTTTTTTTAAAATTGTCTCTTAAACTTACGTTTTCAAATCTAACTTTTTAAAAGTTGCATGTAGCATTATAGATACCAGCTGTTTAAATCTGATTTAATGTTGTGCTATAATTTTTATTTAATCTTATCCTATGGATCTTATAATTTTAAAATAAAACCATTGTGACTTTTAATCTATATTTTACATGGCAAAGGGGGGGGGGGTACATGGGTACTAGAGATCTTAGATGCATTTTATTACAGTTTTATTATAAAGCAGGATTTATAATTAATCAAAAATAGCGGTGCTATATAAATATATTTGGTTTGTCTTTTTTTAATACTTCCGGCAAAAATATTATTTTATTACTCCAATAATGATTGGGATGAAATTATTTTTTCATTCTCAATAAATTTTTAATTAATTGTAATAATATCGTCATTAAAAATCTCCTTAAACTTCAGAATTTATAAGTAAAATTGAACTCCTTATCATATCACAAATATTTAAAGTTAGCTCGTCTTATATCAGTCATTCAAACTTGTTAATGCCTTATGCCAGAAAGATGATGTGTAATTATCTTTCGCCAGAATTCCAACACGCCCGTAAACAAACACATTTTTTAATAATATTTTTAATGTAACTTTCATATAAAACAGAATATACAAAACCTTTCTAGAGTCTGTAAGTTTATTTAAATAAAAATAAGAAAATTTGTCGCATGAACGAGTTTTGATTACCTCCTAGTTTTTCGAAAAATTACACATTGACTAAACAAATTTTGAAATTAGGAAAGAGTAATTTATTCAATAAATTGTTAATAATTTTAAAGAATGATACAAATCAGAGATTGCTCAACGATATATTCAGTTTTATTTTGTGGAAAATTTAATGCACTTTAAAAACAATTACTAATTAAGAAAGAATTTTTCGACAAGGAATTTCAATCTCCATCAGCCATTGAAAAGGAGTGGTCAAGCTTAGAACAAAATTCAAAGTAACACCTCAAACAAGATGATCACAAAATAATTTCTAAATTAAGCAAAATTTTTCAACATTTATAAGGTAAAATGTAAATCTTATTTAAATGTATCCCTTACCCGTGCTTTACCTATATTTAATTTAATTTTCTAAGCAGATTCTTGGGCACGGCAGTTGCGATTTCCTGCAAAATAAAAACATAGTTTCTAATTAATAATATATAAACAATTTAATTGTTTGCTATGAAACCTTCCCCCCAAACACTTTTTTTCATCGTATCTGTGTGCAAAATTTGGAGAAAATATATTTAATAGTTTAGACTTCCATAGGAGTTTTAAAAATATAACATTTTAGTTTTATATTTAAGATACTAGAACAATGAGAAAAAGCTAGAATTATATTTATTCTAAATTACTTTCATTTAATAATTTACAGTTATTAAAGAATAAGGATGTTTACCATTTCAATTAATAAAGCTATTTTTAAATGACCTGTATGAATTTTGTAACTTACTTTATACAGATAATAAGAGCATTTTACATTCTCAATGTTTTAACATACTTGTTTTATTGGATAGGCACTGCTGTTTTCACTTGTGGTAGTCAAATGAGTTTTTTTAGTCAATTTCAAAAATGTCTGCTCTCACAACTGAACTGACATTTTTCTTCGAAATTTGCTTTAGATGTATACATTATTCTTACATATATTGTTGCTAGTATTAAATCATAATTAATAATATAGAATTATACTTATTACCATTGCATCATGATTAATATAAGATAAAAATGCTAGACATTTCTCTTGATCAGGATAATTATGCTGAATATTATAAAGTTGTAGCTAAATATTTTAAAATTATGTATAAAAAAGTAGAAGTTTATATTTTGCAAACACATAAACAATATGTTAAGTTCATGAACCCTATGAACCTTGCTGAGCTTGCCATCAACATTCAACCACAAGGAAAAAAAGTAATGTGCGAATAACTTGAGATTATTACGAATTCGCGATTCTTTGGGTGTTTGGAACAGAACGAATGAATGATGGCTTGTCAGAAGATATGACAAACATGTGGTCTGAAATAAATTACCATTCAGTTCTGCTTCGATGGATAAAAGAACAGAAATCGCTTTATCGGAACTTTCAGGCGCTAGTTTCGTTTTGTCAGACAAAAGAAATCTTCTTTGATGGCTTATTCTAAAACGGGCGGTTGGCTTCTGATGACAGCCAAATGGCGGTTGAAATGTGTTTATTACGCGCATCCGAGTGATACAATCTGTTCTGTTCCAAGAAAAACGCAAGATATTACTCGAGCACACACGACTTTTTTGTTATTGCAAGATCTAATGGTTTTTTTCAAGGCGTTAGCCTTTTCTGGAATTCTACATTCTATTCATAAAAGATGCAGTAATTCAAGTTTTAATGTTACGAATTATGCCAGAATGCCGAGTGTGTTCCGGTTCTACGTGTTTAATTCATACGCCCAGGAATTTAATGTGTCGTCCATCATTTTCTGGAATCATACCTTCCATAGAAATTTGTTGTAAAGCAACAATAACTTTGGAACTAAATGTCACAGTTTTATTGAAAGTAGCATATATATATGGAAATAATGTTCATTCAACTCTGAGAAGAAGAAAACAGCGGAATAAATTTCTAAAGCATTATTTCCTGATAAAATGAATAAATCCATTCTAAATATATATGGTAGAATATGTTTGTATTTATCCCTGTTTTTATTGAACAATTTCCTTTAAAGATAAGTTTTAAATTTTGTCTGAAAATAAAACTTGATGCATAGCTCGTTTTAATCTCATTTTACTTACGCATTGAAATTGAGAGCCTTTTTTTGTTAGATGAAAGTAATTTAATAAAAAATTTTGCTATTTGCTATAAAGAGAAAAATCTCTTTTTTTTGTAATAAAAACTTTTCACTGCATAAAACTATTTTAGTAGGGATTCCTTTTATTTAGACGAATTTTTTTAGTTCGAATCGCATGCGAGTTTTATTCGAAAAATATTTAGTCGGATATTTGATACAGATAAGGTCTGTGATTTTTTTAAACATTATATCCAAAAAATTAAGTGAATGGTTTGTAGTTGATTGTAAGTTACAAAAATTGTACGTATGTAGTTTCAAAAATAATAAGCATTTTACTTTTTCAATAACTGAATTTTTTTCTGCTCTCAGAAATATAATTTTTTTCAGCAATCTTACAATTCAGACTTTTTGCCACTGTTTTTAAGCCAATCTTGATAGAATCGGCAATTCAAAATAACTTTTTTTAACAATTTCATGATGATATGCAAAAAATATTTACGGAATGCTAACAGTTTGTAAAAGGTTAATTTTGATTAATCTGTGGAAATGCCCAAGAGAAAAATTTCTGTATAAGTCTTATTTTCAGATCTGATGAGCAACAAAATATTTAATAGCCATAGTTTTAATTTTAATTATTACGAACTATCTTACAAAGCAAATATTGGTAATACATGTTCACATGGTTAAATAGAAGACTTTTTCAAACCCTTTGAAACATAGAATTCTATGTCAGAAAAAATTAACAATATTAATAATTTTTATTTTAAGTAATGCTAAAATGTTTCTTTGATCAGTTTTCGATATTTAAATATTTTATTAATTAAATAATGAGTCTGCGATTTAAACAGAGTATTGTTATAATTATAAGTTTTAAAAGTTTATTTTTATGCTTCTATCCGTAATCAACGTGAATTTTAAATTTTGTATCGGAATTATACATTATGATTGTGAAAAACAATATTTAAGTCATTTCCGATGACAATCATAATGATCTAAAAATAGAATGGAAAAAGGACAGAATAAAAATAATCACAACAAATAATCTGCATAGTAAAAATTTTCTTAAATAAAGATCCCATGATAAAACTACTTAACAATTTGAAAAGATTAAGAAATAATAAGAACTGCCCATCAAAATATTACAACATGATAATGTTTCGCTTGATTTGTCTATCTATATTTTGTTTACAAAATCTGCTCTGAGTTATAATGCACGATAACATACATGTAAACTGACAAAAAAATGTATTTAATGTTGTCATGTGTTCGTAAACGCAAAATAATTGTTAAGAAACATATTAAAAAATGTCCTTAACATTTTGCTTCAATTTGAGAAAAAAATTCTACGAAAATGAATTAATAGCACTGGAAAGTATTTTCTTAATTAAAAAAATTATCAAAATAGATTTATGTAATAATGTACTACACATGCGTTAAGGTAAGGTGTTAAAGTTTTTATACATTTTTAATTTACAATTAATATTTTGAAAACTTGATTGAACACTTTCTACCCAAGGATCAATTATGTCCCTAAATTTGCTAGCTCTTTTTCCAACGGTCTGCTTTATAAAGTATCTTGAATAATTTTCTTATTATGAATCGTGCAAAAGCAATTTACAGGTAAATAGGTCAAACTGTATAAGCATTATCATTATCACGCTAATTAAATAGATTTTTTTGTAAATTCAGTTTTAATAAAATGCGCGTGCTAGTATTTCATTGAAATTACCTTGAATTCTTCTTTTTCTTCTTTTTTTCATAAACAGGAATCAGTTTCAGTGAAATCATATTTTTCTTATATAGTGCTAATATTCCTATTTTATTAACATCATTATTTTTTAAATACTATCGAAATATTCACCTTTTTTATGATTTGAGAAGTTGCGCGAGTTAACGCTCATTTAATTTTCTTGTCTTTAATTTTCTATTATGAAGATATTCTAATATAAAATCTTTCGTTTCCAGAAACTTTGTAGTATTTCAAAATAGTAAGTAGTAGAAATTCAAAAATTTGTATTTATACTGTATAAAATATATTTTGTCTAATTTTAAGATACAATAATTTATCAATCGAATATTTCTCAAAATTTATGAACCCGTTTAATTATAAAATAGTATAATTTTTTTCGTTAGATCTTCGTATTCCAACTTCATGCGAAACTAATTATTTAAAATAATTTATTTAACTTCCTCCTGGTTTTGGTTTTAGAAGCATGCTAAACAGAGCAACAATATTCTAAAAATAAATATATTTCATTAGGTCAGTCTTCAATATGGGTCTTTGAAGGGATTAGACGCGGTTCATTTCTGTAATTAGTCACAAACTATGGAGATGAGTAACGGAAACCAAATTATCAATTAATGTACGATTCTGAATAATCAATATCCTTTATATATCACAACTGCATTTTAATAAACACACAGCCATGCTTACAAAGATAATTAGACACGGTTCAAGCTCCAAGAAACGCAGTTAAGTCCTTAAACGTAACTTTAATAGTTGTAACTAGTTATAAAAGTACCGTACTTGAAAATGGTAATTGATTGCAAATTAACGATGAATAACAGGTTAACGAGTCTGACATGAACGATATAGAAGATTAACGAGGAATTACCCTTCTACGATGCCTGGATTAGGTTGATTAGAGAAGAAATAATTTATTAGAATAAGCAGATGAAAAAAAATGTAAAATTGCCATTAAAATACTATGATTTATGCTACAAAAGAGCTTAATAAGTCTGATTACATAAACAGGAAAAAATTGCTATAAATTTGAATACTATCGATCATTTCTTTTTAATTATTGTTGAATAATTTTTTTAATGTATTTAATTGGTTTAACTAATTCTACTGAATTTCAAATGTTACTATGAGAAAAAATTGAGCCCAAATTATTCGTAAGACATCTGTTTAGTTTTTATAATAGTTTACTGGTTAAAAAAAATATCCGTAAATCAAGATGTAATGAAACAATTTTGCGATTTAAAGTTTTTAAAAATCTGCGCAATATCATATCAAAAAAAAAACATTACAGAAAGCAAAAGCAGAAAGAAGTGCAGACTTTTGTACTGATGAACATAGAAATAGAACTGTGAATATTAGCGCCAGAGAAAATTTAAATGTAGTGGAATAATATGGATAAAACATTTTCCAATATAGCATTTTTTAAGGGTTCATAAAGTTGGACAAATCAGTTGATTGATATATCTTTAAAAATATTAATTTTTAAAGATAAAGATTCAAAGAGAATTATTTTTGGCAGCATATAGCATGGTATGAAGAAAATTATTACACATATATAATTAATCTCTTTGTTGTAGAGCTATTCCATGCCTTTTAATAAATAATTTATGAGAAGATGATTTTACACCAGTAATAATCCTACACGGTGCTTGTTTGTAAATATTTTTCAAACTTTTTTAAGCCGAAACAAGATTAATTGTGGTTGTTTGATTAAATTTAATTCGTGTATTTCTTTCATTGCTTTTATAAAAATTTTGCATGAAGATTTATTTTCTTATTCTATCAAGTTGCGACGATGAATAAAGTAAATACTAGTGAATTTTCAAATTCTATACTGAAATCTTTTTTGCAGAGAATTTTGATGTACGACCTGTGTGAATAATACATTCATAAGGGGGAAAAATGTATTTGTGACAAATGATGAGAAAACAGTGTTAATTTATTCTATGTACTATATTAAATATTTTGGGTTAATAGTATTATAAAATACTGATTAAATTAGACATTTTATTAAGATTGCACGAAAATTTAAAAAATTCTTAAAAGGGAATAAAAAGTGCTTTGTAAAGCACTGTGATATGATCCATTGCTCATAAGCAATAAAATATAGTGAAATATTTTCATTTTAAAATATCTCACTAAAGAATAGTCTTTAAAGAATAGTTCCATTATCATTAAAGAATAGTTTTGCAAGTTATTTTAAAAGTTAATAAATTTTCATTAAAGTATTAATTTTGAAAAAGTGAGAAAAACGACAGGAAATCAAGAGTAATAATTTTTTTGCCTGAAAGTAAACAAAATATAAATTCTTGCAGTTTTTTTAATAAAAAAATTATTTATTTTAAATGTTTTTTGAAAAAACAATAACGCATTACTTATTATACTTATATACTTAAAAGAATTACTACTTAAATGAATTTTCCGAAATAAGTTCATGATTAAACTATTCAGCTGGATTAAAAAAGATCAATTGATTCTGTTGATATAACCTAGTAAAGTAACAAAATCAATTATCTTATTTCAATAAGCAGTTAAAAAATATTAAGCGATTTCTTTAATCCACACTGTCAGTAGTTTACAATCCAAAGTTCACTTCTTCCATATTGTTTATTCAAAAGATCTGCCTCTTTCAAACCTCATCCTTGAATCATTTGTTTTAGTAATTACTAAAATATTGAATTCAATAACATTGCACTTGCTTATATCTAATTCAAATATCTCAGCACAAGCTTAAACATAAACTGAATCGGAATTTAATGAGGATAAAAGACAACCCTTTCACGCTCGATAACCAATCTTTATTCACCGGTGGAGTTCACTCCATTGTTTTCTTTTCCTTTACAAATGGTAAATTGGTCATTAGCTTTGCTGTGCTCCAGGCGATATTCAGCATTTACTACTCCTTCTAGAGAATGGCAGCTATTTTTTTACCTTTTGGAAAATGCTTTAAATGGCAGCTCTTTCATGAACACATTATTGATGCTTTGAACTCATCTAATACAAACTACATATTTTTTTAGAAAGAATTTCGCCTTTTTTGTAACGATTAACAAAAATTAAGCTGTGTTAATGATTTTTAATATACTTATTTATTTATAAAGAAGCTACTTTTTGCAAATATATTTATATTTCAAATAATGTGCAAGCATATGTTTGGATTCATTTAATTAAACAGATTTGTAAAGTTTAATTCAGATAGTTGCATTTCAGAGTTTCAATGAAACTATTGATATTATTGATGATGCTTGAATTTCAGATTTTTTCTTCTAATGAACTGCTGTTCCAACCTTTTGCGCATCGTCGTTTAATTCTGACAAATATATGGCGTGAAAAGAATCACTATTATGTCTAACTGATACAAATATTTAGAAAGGAAACATCATATATCATTCTATACTACCAGAGATACCTCAGATATGGGTATGAGAAGCTTCTGGTATGGTGGTTGGTTCTCGCCGTGATGGTGGGTACACAAATGGTGTGAATTTAGCTACTTCCTACCGATGATAGACGCGTCTCTTATGGAAGAGGTTGTACCATGGCCAATCTTATTATTCAGGCATTGATACGTCGCAGTTTACATAACTATTTCTGCAAACAAAATAGATATATATATATTTTGTTCTATTCAATTTTCAAAATGCTATTTCTTTAGAGAAAAACAAATTACCAAAAATACTTAGAAATGAAGCTTTTTTTTTTATCTATTGTTATGTAATTTATGATAAAATAAAGTATAAAATAAATATCTTGTAATTGCAGCTGTTTACACTCAGTTTAAAATAATTTTAAAATTTATTAATTCAAAATATGCTCCGAAGATTTCTTAAGAAGTCATTCAATGGAATAATTTAGATAATAAAAATGCTTGAGCTGAATGTGACAATTTAAATATATAAATTTATGTGAAAAGGTTTTCTAAAATTTCATATTCAAATACTATTCAATTACTATCAATCATCCTTTATTTAAATAATTCATCATTAAAATAATTTTAATCAAAATTTATTTAACTTCTTTAATTGGATTTTGTTTTACTTGAGTATTACGAATTGGAAACAATTCAGTAACATGGAAGAATAAAATTAGCTAAAAAGATTTACTTTCTTTCAATTCAAATTTTTTTAAATTAAAAATGTCAGCTTATACATGCATGCCATGGTCTTTTAGGAAGTTACAATACTTTTCCTATGAATTTAAATAGAAACATAAAAGGACAATTTAAAAATAATTCTACCTAACTCTATAAAAAATCCATTTGGCAAGCCTGCAATCTAAGAACGTTGTTTCATAGAATTAGAGCATATATGCTTGCTGAAAAATAAATGAAGGCAAAATGCCAAGTGTAGACAATAAGTACTTGGGCTATAAAGAAATAATGCTTGTAAAGTATAGCTTAAGAAATCTGATTGTTCCATGAAGACAATATTTGTATCGACACATCGAACATCTTTCAATGTCCGATTTAGAAATTCTACCATTATTCACCTCCGCATAGGTGTTAGGTATTCTCATGCAATTCTAATGACCCCAAAAAGCAATTGGAGAAGCTTTCTGACACAATGGTGGCAGATTTAACTATGGTATTTACCTCAAAGAACCATAAAAACGAACGTTCCAGGTGATCGTGAACTTAGACTGGTTATTTTTTTTTTTCTTTTCCTTCACTTGCAACAAGTTTGTTTTCTGCAATAAGTTAAAAGACAAGTTCACCCCGACCTAGCAGGGCATCGTTTTTGAAGAAAGAGATCCGCTGGCCACGATTCTGAACCAACCTCGTTAACGAAGAAACTGCTGGAACGGATAATCCAGTCCTGTCTTGGTGACCCATTCGGCTTGTTAATCAGCCGAGCCGGACTTCCTCTATGGATTTGCAATCTTCGAAGAAAGGAAAATAACACGTTAAGAAGCTCAGGAATGAGTCAAATTTTATACTTCAGCAGTCGCTGGTCCGATTAAAAGGCTTTGTAATGTTAAGGATAGCTCTGTTATCGGAACACTAATGAAGTATAAATATGTAAAATATTCTGGTAGCTTAACTTATCTTGAACTGTGAAGTATATAAAACATTGAAAATATATATACATGTAACGTTTTCCTGTATTTACTTAGATCGAATTCATTGTCCATGATTATTATAAACTAGAAGTATATTTATAATAAAGAATCTGAATAATCAACATTAAAGAACATTATAACTAGTTCATCAAGTAAATATTTAAAATAAATTATTTTTTCGAAAATCATTTCTTTATTATTTCGTTTGATAAAATAAAATAAAAACGTTTATTGAGATCATTTTAAAGCGTTTATCTTGCTCGAATTCTATTAAAGGCCCAATTTAGACGGTTCTCATTATTATTAGTTTTATTATAAAATTAAAAAATAATCTATTATAACCTAATTGTAATTTTTGCTTAAATTTCTCCTTTTGAAATTATTTAATATACTTCCTGTATTTAAATATAAAATATTGATTTTCCACATATTGTGGAAGCAATTGAATTAATAATGATAGGTATTAAAGCGTAAAATAAAAATAAAATTAATAAAAATACTAAAAAGTTATTGCTATAAATATAGCTTATCATTATACATGATGTTTGCTAAAGAGGAGAATCTCCTCAGTTCGTTTTAGGAAAATATTTTTTACCGCACAATTCCAGAGATATTTTTATGTTATTAAATATCGAAATTTTTATATGCTTCATATGCTACTAGTCGCCTTTGGCGCCATTCTTAATGCTCTTTAAAATTGTCTGTTAAATTTTTTATGAAATGTCTGTGACAATTAAACATTCCATATAACTTGTCTTTTAGTAGCTTCTTCATCAAAATATTTTAAGGTTCAAATCTTGATAGACATATAATTCCTTCGTGCAGTTATAAATGTTTTAAGTCCGTAATAAACTATATGTATCTCACATTATCTATCAGCTCCCGCCAAATTTCAACTTTAATTTAAAGTGATAATTGAACTGCAAATTGATATAAAACAGTTATTCACTAAAACCAAGCATTTAAAAAAATATAAGTACTGAAAAGAGAATCGTTATTTGTATTACAGAATAATATGAATAATTTTTGTAATATCCCAAGAATTATTCAACAAAAAACTAGATTCATCATAAAATTAAGTTTTTAGTTTCACTTTCTAAAGGATTTAAATGATTCGAATAACAATATTTTATTTTGTTTCGGTCTATAAATATAATTCAAATCATTATTAAGTTTAAATTTTATACGTCTTTCAGTTCTAAGGAATCATATTCTACAACTATTCTTGACACTCCAGCTTTCAAATAAATAAATGAAGATTTCTATCTTCTGCTATTAAATTTGATTCACATGTGAAATTTTGAATAGAATGGTTTGTCACAATCAGCATTTTCATTCTTAGGCCAGTCAGTCTTGAGAAACTCTGTGCGCTAACCATCTTTGGAACAATTGATATAGTGATTTAAAATTACCAATTTTTACTAAATAGAGATATTTAAATATTCATAAACCAGTCGGCTTTAGAAATTTATTTAGTTGATGTTTTTATCTTTTTATTTTTTTTATTTAAAGTATTAGTGCCTGAAAGCTATTTTGTTTAATATGATTCACAGAGCAGATCTAGATAAAAACTAAACATTCATAATTTATTAGAACATATATAAATTCTAGCTACATATATTCGAATTATTTACTTTATTTAGATCCTCTTTATAGATTTATTTCTATTACTAAAGTTTTACAAATTAGCCGTTGGGCTTTGAATTGAAAAGATATATATTAAACCATATTTGTCTTAAATAAAGCTGAATTATTTAATTAATAATACTATGAAAGTCATAAAAACTTTTCTTTAAATTTTCTTTTTAGAAAAAACATTGCATATTTATTTCCTTTCATACAGACACATGTTGAAAATTACATTTTTATATGCTTAATTTGAAATAATAGTTTATTTATTTTTTAATTTGAGTTTTTGTCAATCTGATGGCAACATATTGATAAACGATATTTTTTCCCTTTTACTTGTAACGAACGAATGCAGCTTAAATTTTATTGTTTATTGTTGAAAAATATGATTAAATTATTTTTCTAAAATTCATTAAAAATAGAAATTTAAGCTGTTGATTAAAATATTAGCATCAGTAAAAAGAATTTTTTTTTGTATTGTAATACTTTTTTAAATAGAGTTGGAAAAACGTCAAAATTTAGCTTTTTAATTAATTAAAATTTCAAAAAAATGCATATTCCTAACTCCCAAGATATATATGTGCCAAATTTGGTAGCTGAATATCCAATGGTGTGGCCTGTAGAGAGCCAAAACACACACATTGAGCTTTATTACAAGTTTAATAAAATAAAGTTGAAAGTTAGTTAGTAAATCTTGTTCAAACTTTTACTTCAAAAAATTACATGTGGAATGAAACTCATAATGCATATTAATTATATAAAGTTTATTGTTATTTTTATGTATATTTGTGAGTGACAGTGGATATCAAGTGCTTTTTGTTTGAACAAAAATTCTTTATTCTTTTAAACGAGACACTTTGACTTCGGACTATAATGAGCTTACTGTGACTGTTAGTTGAAATTCGTTTCAGTAAGTCAAAAAAAAAAAAAAAAAAAAAAAAAAAAAAAAAACTGCCTAGGATTTGAGAAATTAGTTTAAGAGTTATTTTTTCGTTGGAGTACTATTCATTCATTCATTTCCAGGAGAAAAATTTTAAGAATGTGAAACTATGTCTCAGCATGTAATTCTTATTTAAACTTTTTTTTCAAGTCGTATTTTATTCATACATGTGATACATGCCTTTCAGTAACTGCCTACTTTTTGAAAGGAATGCATTATTTAAGCTTCTCATTAATATTAATGATCTCTTGAGGTTTTTAACATTAAATGAGAAAAACTGTAAAAAAAGTAAATATTTGAAAGAGAAAATAAAATACTTTCTGCTGTTTACGTATTTGCGTATTAGGAATAAAAATTAAAAATGAAAATCCATGTAACCCGTTAACTTGATAAACGAAAGATTTTCTTATTTCATTCACTTAAGTATAAATAATATTTTAAGCAGCATTTTTTTTAATATCCAAACATTGCTTGTTTATTTTATAATGTTGAATAATATACTTATTTTTTTAAAAAAAAGTCGAATTCTATGTGTAATTATGATTTCAAAATCGCTCCGTTATGCTAATACATTATACTTTACTGACTTATTCGCAGCTAATCATTTCATATACATCTTATCAGCTCCAATAAAGTCGTAGATATTTTATAAATATCAATATACTTCTTTGCTTAAAATAGTAGCTATATTATTTAGATGTACTACTATACCTTATAGTACTAAGTTTTAAAAATCGTAAAACTAATATGTATCAAATCGTTTGATTTGATTCGAGTAACGAAGTGATTAAATAATAACACAACTGTAAACAAATAAGATAAAGTAAATATGTGTATATATATATATTATTACTATTTCTTTTTATTGAATTTAATGAATATTTATCTATTATAAAAGAGAATTTGTTTGCCTATGTGAATATGTTAATCATAGTGATATTATGTATTTATAAAAGTAGCTCCTGAAGCTCTTACGTGAATAATAATATTTAAATCTCCCTTCTTTTTATTTACACATTTTCATTATCTCTTTGCATAATTACACTAATTTTCTTCCAACCGCAGTGTAATTTATAATCATATCTCTATATATTTTTAAATATTTAATTGCACTCAACTAGCATTCAATCAGTTTAATTCCCGAGGCAAGCTAGTCATCGTGGTCTGTCACCAACACGTTCCCAGGTGCTGGCAGCTAAAATCGTGATCACCAAATCGACATTTGCCCATTAATCAATCGATGGATGGGCGAGGCCTTCAATTACATCGACTTGACTCATCAATCTAACTATTGAATTAAGGCGTCAGCTACACAAGTCGTGAGATCTCCTGAGGCACTTCCATAGATTCATCATTTTTCAGTAGCTACAATTACAGTATTTCCTGTACCTACGAAGACTAACTTGTCGATAAATTTAAAGAGATGATATTTATTCCTTTAACACTTGCTGGGTTTTTTTTTTTTGCTAAGAAGCCTGTTCAGCTCGTGTATGATGATATAGTAATTGCAAAAGGAGCAGCTGATTGGGCTAATAATCCATTGGTCTTGAGTCGACTAAACACGAAGTATTAAGGCTCGTATTCCGTGGATGATTCTTATTTCAAGAGACCACACATCGTTAAAATCGATGATAAACTGCCAATTGAGCTTTGTGTGGCCCAATGACATTGTCAGGTTTATCGAATTTAGAAATTAAAATTGTATAATAAGACAAATATGATAGTATTTTACGAAAACGTTTCAACGATCCTTAAAAATGTATAACAGCAGATTTGAAGCCAAAGAAATAATAAGAAAAGTTTTGAGTTATAACATTAATATTTAACATTACAATATAATTTTGAGTTACAACAACATATTTTTAATGTTCTATATTTTGTTATAATGTTATATTGTTATAATGTAATATTTTGAAACTGCAAGCATGTCTCAAGATTTTGCGAGAAATTTTTTCTGATTCTTGGTTTATTTTTGAGTTTTTACCAGATCACTACATGTTTTCACTTTCAAAGACTATAATAGTGTCAATAAGAGCCACAAATTGTTTCAAATCTTTTTCACTCTCTTTAGATAGCCCCCAGTGGTAATTGATAACATTTTGCGTCGGTTTTGTTTTACTGCTTTTTTTTTAATTTGTGCTCCTACATTTAAAAAATAAATTGTCTGTTTTTCTTAATACCTCTTCCTATAAGTGTGCATTTGAGAGCTGTAAAGTTTTTTTTAACCAGGAGAAACATTATATGTGGAAAGTAAATTCCCTATTGTAACTTTAAACTCTACTTATTGATTAATCATACAGTTTTTAATAATCATATTATCTTGAATAATCATATTTTTCTACTGTTATTTTTAAAAAAATTCACTCAAGAATCTCAAAAAAAAAAAAAAAAAAACTGTATGTGTATGCTGTAATTTTAGATTAAATAAAATTTTGTCTTAAATACTAAAATAAGAGCATTTTTCTTTTGTCTTGTCTTAAATAATTTTCTTATGATTTAATGTTTCCTTTTAATTGATTTACGCACAAAGTTTTATATTAACATAACTTTAAGAAATTACACATCAGAATATTAGAAATGATTTATTGATGCTTTAATATATTGTTATTTCATTTAATCACATGTATTTATCAGTTTTTATAAAAATTTCAGCTTTCAAGTGTATTAGGAGGAATTAGTAGAAGAACAAGAAAAAAAAATGATCCCTCTTTGGAGAACTATTGCACTCGCTCTTTTAGTGACTGTAGCTGTAGAATGTAAGTTATATTTATTTATCGTAAGAAAATGAAGCATTTAATCTATTATTAAAAACAATTACCGAAATCTTATTAAATCAAATAGAATATGAAGTACTACCGTATTTTTTATTATTAATTAGCCCTTTTTGGTGATCATTTATTTTGGCTGGATTATTGATTTTAAAAGGTGGAATGAAATATTTTGCATGACTATGTTTAATAGTATCCACTATTTTTAAATTTCAAACTTTGATAGACATATAATTCATACTTTTTAAAAAAGCCTTAAACTTTTTGTTCATTGGGATGTGTATTTCTGTAATTTTTTGTCTATGTTCTTATACATCCAAATACACATTACAGCCAAAAATTCCAAAATCAAAAGGCCATCAATCCTCTTGAAAGGAAATTATTTAATTTTAGGTAAAAAGTACCAAATTGTATGATGGTTTTAAACAATTATAGAGACATGTGTCAAATGCATTTGTTCATTTTCAAAACGGAATTAAAGCAAATTATTTCCAAAGTTGATGTTTATTTCAATTAGTTTTTGTAAAATTGGCACAAACAATTTTTTTCATAAATTTTAAAGGTTGGCATATTATTTTGCAGTACATACGGTATGGTTGATGTGATATTCAGGATGAAATAAAAGCTCTCTATTCGTCAAAATCCACTGCATCAATCTCTAATTGATCTAAATTATCAATAAAAAAATTAACAAATTCATTATGAGTTTATTCCCAGGCAGTAAGTGCTCAAAATGAAAAAAAAATCAAAATTTGAATTATAGTTTTGATAGAAATTTACCTAAATTTCATTGTGTTTCTTTAATAACGTTTGCATATATTTCTGCACAAAAAATCTTATCGCATCTTTACCATTTTATAATTTAAGTATTAAAATTTTCAGAATTTTATATTTTATTTCGGTATGGTTTTTTTTCATTTTAATACATTTTTTAAAAAGTATATTTTATATTCATTATAGGTATATTTTATTTTAATTTTTGCACTAAAATTTTGTATTTACTTTCAATTTTGCATACAAATATTTTTATTAATTTTTTTAATTTTTTTTTATTTAAATTTTTTATAGTCTGGCAATTTTTCAATCAAATAATAATTAATAATTCACTTCTCTAGATATGTTTCTAAAAATTAAATTGAGAAAGATAAAACACATTTGCGGTAAAATTTCTTCTTTAAAATGCTGAAATTTAACTCACCGTTACAGAACAGCAGGTTTCGGCATCTTCAGGCGAGAGAAAAAAAAAAGAAATAAACCAGAGGGGAAAAAGAAATCTCAAATTACATTCATAAGAAGTTTCTAGTAACGAGTGGGCACTGAACCGGAATAGCTGTGTTGTGCTACTAGGCCACTCAAAGGACATAAAATAATTCGATATAACGAGACGAAGTAATGGATAAAAAAGAGCCTAATTTGTGTCAAGTTCAATTCGTCCAGCAAGCAGTGGGAAATGACATCGTTTAAAAAAATTGGCAGAGGACATTAAAAGAATTTTCAGGTGACGGATTACGGGGAATTCAACTTTGCCTTTGTAAGGAATTATAAAAAATCGTGATCGAGAGATAAAAGTATGCTAAAATCGTCCAAGGTTTTACATTGAAGCTTTTCGATCCGATTACTTGAAAATAACTTCTTTAATGTTTGTCTCGATGTAATGGTTCAAAAATGACTTAATGTCCGCCGCAAACATGCTCTTAAAATATAAAATATTCATGACATTTTAGAACAAAGGGTATTTAAATAAGATCGCCATACTTAGAGCGTTGTTTTAAGTAAGGATTATTTGTAGATATTTTTCAGCTGAGGTAAGCTTTGGGAAATAGAAAGCTTACTTACGTTACTATTCGAAAGAAAATAACACTAGAAATTATACGGGTGTCTCATAAGTAATATGAGCTTAAAAAGGTAAGTGAGGAGTATATAGGAAATAATTTTTGCTTTAGAACATAGGGCTGCATACGGAGTTCTTCATTTATTAAACAAAATTATATTGAAAAAATAACATAATTGTTCATCGCAAATCTACTGGAATGCAAATTCATAAAAACAAAGTTATGCGAATAACAATATACGAATATATATATCGCTTCAAAGATCAGGTTCTTTGAACACCTAATAAGTAGTCCAAAATTTACTACTGATATTGCATTCTTATAATTATTCTCTTTGACATGCTGCATACAATTCAATTTTGCTGCCATTCAATTTGATCACTGTTTTTATAAACATAGATTTCATTAATCTATATCGAGTATTTTATCTAGTTATATCATTTTTTGAAACTTAATTCATTAATAAATCGTCCCCATTTTTTATGTGACTACATGCTCTCTTGACAGAGTGATTTGTTTCAATATAACTAATAATGAAGCGCCTTGTATAGTAATTAAAGCTTAAGTTGAATGTAAAACTGTTTAAAAATTAGAAGATTATTTATTGTTTTGTTACATAAAAATGCAGATGATTGTTTGTTGGCTTTAAAAGTACATTTCATGAGTTTTTGAAAGTTATTGGATGTTTACAAATAAATATTTGTTTTAATATTCTAATTGCGTTCTATAAAAAGTATGAATTTATGTTGCATCTTATCTAATTTAGTGATGGAAATTAAAAGTTTATATAGAGATTAAAATTACTAATATTTCGAATTAATAATTATGATCTTCATGAAGATTTTATAACGTTTCTACAGCACAATGCAAAGAATTATTAATCATAACAAGAAAATGGCAACTCAATAAACTTTGTATGTGCTTCTAAGTAAGGAAAGAAAAATAATTTCTGGAAAATTCTAAAAGTAAAGTATTTTTAATTCCTAAATGGGATATAAAAACTTTATTTGAGTGAATATTTTTGTTTTAAAGAAAAAACTGAGTACTTGAAAATAAAGGTATCTAAGAAAATGATAAAATCTTTCGGAAGGATGTTCATTCATTAAATTTTTGGATAATTCAGTATGAGGAGAAAATGTAGCAAATAAACAAATAAATAAAAAACCGATGTCAACAACAAAAGTAGAATTAATTTTTCAAAAAAGCAAAACTTCATGCACAGTTTTGAAATTAATATTATGGTATATTACGTGTTTTGTCTGATTTTCATTTATGCCTTAGTCGAAGTTTTAACCGGTTTCCATGATTTTAAATTTGTCAACAAATTCGTACCTTCATTTTATTTCTTATTTTTTTCCTCACTAGTTGGTAAATTTTTAATATCAATTCCGACATTTATATTGAATAAAGTCATACTCATATTTCAATTGAATAGATATTAATTCAAACCTTTAATATATAAAATATTTTTCGATAATTTGAGAGGTAAAGCTATGAAAAAGTGAATTAAGCATTATTTATTAGGAAATTCCAGGATTATTACTTTAGAAATATTTTAGGATAGACTTTAGAATGTTGACACTATTTTTTTTTTTGCTTTATATAAAATAATTTCCTTTTGCATGAAAAAAACCAGTTTCATTATTTCAAAAAATTCAAACATAACATTTTATATATTTTAACAATTTTTGTATATATTTTAGTATTTTTTTTATTTTTTTTTTAAAAATTATAAAATATTTTCGAAATCTTTAAAACTTTTAAAAAATAATCTTCGGAATAAAAAACGTCAAAAATATATTTAATATATTTAAGTAACTTCTAATTTTGAAAATCGATGAAAAACCAATAAATATTTGAACAACATTTGCTGAATAAAAAATTTCGCAATGCGGCTTTAAAAAAAACCCCATCATCATTCCTTAACTGTGAACTTAAACTCTGATAACAGGGCAGACAGCTAGCGCTAAATTATCCTTAATAATACAAAAACTGTCAGAAAAATCAATTTATTTTTTGTATTCAATAACGAGATATGATATCACATACATCGTTGACTCAATTGTGTTTTAATACAACTTAATGATACTGAAAAGCGATCAGATTTTTTTCTTTGTAACACCACCCACAGCGACGATTTATTCCTTATTTACAAAATCAGGTTTAAGGACATCACCATTTAGATATACATCAAAAAGTTAATCAATCTGTAGGTCAACTGTATCGTGGAGGTCGTGGACGAATGAGCAAAATAAATCGCTCCAGCGTTACAACTGAGTTGTATTTTGTAAGATTCAGCTCTAAGCAAGCTTAAACTTTTTATGTGTATATAACGGACATGGTTGTCTCAGTGAAGAACTCTAAACAAGCCTTCTGTCACCTTTCGATTCATTCTACCATCGATTCGGAACGTGGATTCTTTTGAAGGAATTTGAAGGCCATGCAACTGTCCTTTTTATATATTTTTTTTCGTTTTTGTCTTCGTGTTTTTTCCCCCTTGTTCGACGCGCTCACCGTTAGTCGATCGAAACAACCTAGCGGGCAACCAACCGCACACCCGCATGAACTTTCATCTATTTTCCCGCTTTTTATTTATTTTATGATTTTTAATCTAAGCCATTTTTATTTTTGGCCATCTGCAGCGAACGATTTCCGTAAACGATAGAGCATGTTCGTGAGATGACTTGTCGTGATAATTTATAGTTGTTTGCTTGTAACGTGTGAGAATAAAGTGAGTAATATGGAAACTTAAAACACGTTGGGCAAAGCATCTGATAGCGTGATTGTTTATTCGAACTGAGGTGAAATTCTTTTTTTCCAAATACAACATTAGAATTCTGTTTTTACGATTTCTCCGGAAAAAAAGGTTAAAAGGTTGATAAAAATTACTCAAGCATTCCAACATCATTTCATTGAAATAAGCATCTCGTGAGGTTACTTAAATTTCAATTTAGAAACAATCATAATGAGTGCAAAGAAAAGAGGAAGGTTTCGTTGTAATATCTTCGGAAAGAATGATTATATACTCATTTTATAATAATGAGAGTATACTTATGATGACTTTTCGTGTAATTAAGTATTATTACTACTACAGAGCATTTTAATAGCAGGGTAATTTAACTCACGATAGCCAGAGGATAATAAACAATGGTGATTCGCCAAATTGAAATGCTTTTATTTAATAAGCTTTCGTTTCCTTGGTAAGTGAAAATACTTCTGTAACTTACTCTATCTAAATTGGAAGTGTAGTAGTGTTATCAATCATAAACTAAGATAGATAAATATAAAATATCGGTAATAGGAAAACAACAAAAAGAAGAAATTATTTATATAAATCATTTTGTATCATGTATTAAAATTATGTTATGAAAATCAAAGTGTGTTGCATGTAAAAAGAATTTTTTAATACCCAATCAAATCATAATGATGGTCTGTTATTACAAAAAAGAAAAGAAAAGAGTAAAGTTCTATAGTTAACGTCAATAAAGAATAAAGTCATAGCATAGGAAACCACTGACGTAGGAAAAGAATATAAATAAACATTATTTTAATACAAAGCATAAATTAAAGTAATTAAAAAATTTATTGTTTAAATCTCTGAAAAATACACGGATTATTAAAAATAACAATTCTTATTTTAGCATTTAGTTGTATTTTATGTTGAAAATGATTTTCTGAGATTGAACATAAATATTTTTTGGGTGGTTACATATTTTTTATATCAAGAATCTTATTATCTCTCATAATCTGGTCCTTTATTGTTTCAGAGAAATGAAATTCGAAGAGTGAAGGAGAAAAAAAGGAATAGAATTTCCATTCGAATATTCTCTATGTATTTAAGTAATGGGATTAATTTGAATAGAATTTTGTAGTTAAAAATTTAAATTTGTATTAAATGCTTTATCTGTTTAGGAAGAGTTTCACATTGATTGATAATATTATCATTTTCTAAATGACTTTTTATTCTTATTATCTCGCAAACAATATTTATTTCTTGCAAGCTGAATAAAAATTCAGCATTAATATGTTTTGCCGTGAAAGTTTGGTTTGTGTATCAGTAAAACAATGTTAATTTCATGTATGTTGTAAATAATGGAGGATTATTTTAAATGTTAGATACAAAATCTGTCCACATTTAAAAAATATTTAAAACCATCAATTGGTGACAGTTTTCTTGAAAGATTCAATACTTACTTAGGTGACCCTTTAACATGTTCTTGCAAATTGCAGCTATAACTATTTGATGTTTTTATAGTCATAAAATATTAAAAACATGTGACTATGAGTTAAATTTAGAAAATAATTTTCCTCATGTTTATATGCAATTCAGAATTTGCTGCATCAAAGAGAGTATATATATATATATATATATATATATATAAATTATATTAGCCAACCACAACGAACAGTTTTATAATGCATTTCAAATTGTTTGTTCTTTAGTGTTATTATACATGGGGCCATTGCTACTTTATTTTGCTGTTATTTTATTTAATCTTAATACGATCCTAAAATAAATCATCGTTTCATTTATGACTCAGAAATATTCGATAAGGAATATTATTTTATGAAAATCTTCTTTTATTATTCTCTATTCAAAAACGTATTTGTAGTGTAAGCAATGTGCAGTTTGGGCGAGTTCTTATTGCAATTATATTTTATTCAGCAGTTTATGAATTTTATTTCTACCATCTTAATCTAAAGAACAGTACATATGCCGTTTTAATACACTTTTGATTGCATTGATATTGATGATAATTATCAGAAATGTTACTGTATTTATTAATATGAGATGAGGATATGCATATTCTTGTTTATTAAATAATGAGATTCTATCTGAGGTATAAAATGTCTGCTTTATACTAATATTTTTCATAATTTTTTCAAATAAATTATTTATTGTATTCAAAATAGAATGTATATAATTATTTTGGGAAATTATTAAAAATACTCCAGAAATTAATATTAGAAAAGTTATCGTCTTTTGTCAGAGCCCTCTGCTCAAGACCAAGGAAACATCTTAACTATAGGAAGAACTAAAAGATTATGCTTCTTTTCTCTCCTATGTCTAGTTCTAGTTTTTAATTATATTATAAGTTTTGATTTTGATTAAGATTTAATTATGTTAAATCGACTAATTTAGTTAACTTATAATTTTTATTGATTTCATCATTAAATTTTTGCAATAATTTACCTTTTGCTTTAAAATGACCTTGCTTCATTGGATTTAAATTAGTGATATGCCTTTCATTTCCAACTGTATATAATTTCTTTGCTCTATGTTCAAATATTTCAATTTTTTATGCATGTTTTAATGTTGAGATACGGTTTAAATGTAATATATATAGGAAGGCGACCATTAAATCGACTGATTGCTGATTATTAATCGCTTGAACTAATTTTCTAATAAGTAGAGCTGAATTATAAGAGTTAGTCATTTTTGCTTTCAATTATCCACTATAGTTAATAAATCAGTTTTTTAATTAAAAAAGTATGCTTTGGGCGATGAAGGTAGAAAATTAAATCTAAAAATTTTCAAATAAGATAATAATATTAATTTAGCTAAATGATTGTTAATTTCATAAGACAAAGTTAAAAATATCAGAAAAAGCTATACAAATTATTTATCAACGTATAAAATCCTCTAAACTTGTATTAAATGAAGAAAATAAAGATATTTATTTATTTTTATTGTTTAAATCTAGATTATTTTATTATGTAAATCAATTCTCTAAGTATCCGAAATATAGTTGTGTTACTTTCACCACAAGCCGGAAATTCGATATTACTTTAAAGTTGTAATTTACTACCTACAACAATATACAGTGCACACTCGAGTATCGGTCATAACATATACAATACATCCATGAATATCCGGTCTAACTTGGCGAAAAGGAAGATCGAATAAAAAAAAAAAACCCGAGTACGCCGGGCTTTATGAACTTATTTCTTTACCCATTAATACCAGACGACAAAGTTTTTATATCAAATGTTTTACGTAATACGTATTTTCTTATTGAGTATTAAACCCTTCATTTATCAGAAACCATGTCGAATGTGAACGCAGCCTTCGAAACATGCCAATTTAAAATAGAGTGTGATAGATGCCTATTTAAAATAGAATAGATTTAAAATAGGTGTTTAGATACTGCTCTGAACATTTCAAGAATTTATTAGAGAAAAAATAGGCTAAAGGATATAAGGGATAAAAGGATTTATATAACAAAAATTATGTAAGGCCTGACTTAATTGCAAAACACATAAACAAAGCGTTAAAGTACATCGTAGACTTAATTCTTAAGAATATTGACTCAAAGTTGTTTTATTTTTCACTGATAAATGACTAGTTGCATAGATATGAAAAGTTAATTCTAAGATAAGACCCAACTAGTTTTGAGTTTTTGAAAAATTCCTCAATAGGCTATTGCTTTTGCACTTCCTTTTCTTCCTCATTTAATAAACATAAAAGGAAACTACTTTGGATAATTTAAAAGAGAAACAGTTGTGAAACGGATACTCGGGAGTGTACTATATTATATCTAAAAATCTCCCGATTCAACCTAAAAGTAAAAAACAGTAAAATACATAGATGAACTTAAAGAATGACTTCTTGAGTTAATAGATAATTAATGTCAGACCTTGGAATTTTAATTTCAAATAGGCTAAAGTGTAAACTCTCGTTTTATAAAAAGAAGCGATACAGTCTTGTCCAAACAAATGTATGCGTAATAAAAAATTAAATCGCCGTTAGAGAACATGACACTAAACAACCAGCCAAGCTTGAAGAATGAATTGAATTTAAGCACGAATAACTTGCTATTTTGAAATTTCAATTGTAACTTTTTTTCATCTGTATCAACAACATTATCTGCATTGCTCAAGCTTTTTCATCTGATTTTTTTAAAACCTATCTTATAAACTTAACAACAGAAGAGAGCCTGGAGCTGTTTTCATCACCCACCTATTTCCTGGCCGTCTGTGTAATCTAAAATTACATCATGAAATCATGCCGCTCACTTTATAACCACTCGTGTAATCCATCAGAAAATATTAATACTTAACGCTTTTTTTTCTTGTATACCTGCTCTGTTCCAAGTTTTGTAAAGAACATTCGTTCCGCTACGATACATTCTCTTCTTTTTCTTTTCTTTCGTGATAACACGGCTTTTGTGATGTAGAGAAAAAGACTTTTGTTAAAGAAACTTCCGTGTATGCTCTGTGTTTTATTATTTCTTTGATTAACTAGAGCATTGCATCTTGACCTTGATTTTACTCATGAATGTTGAAGGTGAAATGGATAATTTTGGCGAAGACGCACACGCACCTGCACAGAAAATGTATACAATATTAAAATACCTTTTTTTCATTGAAGTTCGTCTCCTTCCGTGTTCGGAATCATCCGTCATGAAAGAAGCAGTTGTTACGATGAAAGAAGTGCAAGAGAAGAATTATTAAGTAAAATGTTCTACGTAAGATATCTAAATAATATTTAATTCCCTTTGTTAATTAGAGTTAGATGCATATAGAGGCAAATTTTCAAAAGGAAGTGTTTTGGGTCCGCTGGGGCAGAGGGTGGTTGTAAGTAGGCGAGTAGAAAAACATTCTATGATACCAAATGAATAAATAAATTAAAAAACAATTTCTAAAAATTAAGAATAATAGGTCAATTTAATAATTCAGTCATTACTAGACAAATTCTTATATTCTTCCTTACATTCACAAATTATTTATAAACACCAAGGTGCTGTTTAAATAATATTGTATGCAAAGCAAGAATCTCTTTGTCTTGAATCATCTTTACTTATAAAAAAGGTTGCTACTGGTATTTATATATTGAGATATAGAAAGCTTATATATTGGCTCTCTACACGCCAGGCCATCTCACTTTTAGATTTCAAACGTGGTACATATGTATTCTGAAGGATGAAAATGCTCACATCACGCTTATTTTTTAAAACTTGAATTGAAATTTAGATTGATTTGGATCAAATTCTACATATAGATACGGTTTTGGTTCCTAAGGTTATCAATATATAAAAACCTGTGTCTTAGTCTATGTCTTTATTGAAAAACCGAGATTTCACGCACAAAACCAACAAACAAACAAAAATCTTTTTATGCTTAAATATGTTAACTATTAGATGCATGTTTTCTAATATGTTAGATATTAAAACTTCTTTCTATTTTCTTTCACTCTGACAATGTTATATATCGCTATCTAGTAAATTTTGGTGGTACTTGCATTATTGCAATTGGATGATAACCTACTGGCACTTAAAATTTTGTGAGATACCTCTATGTGATATTATTCAAATATGAATACATTCGGATCACATCCAATAGCAGCAATGCAATTATTGTGTGAACAAATACGAATAACATGTTAAAGTAAGTGCATTCGTAATATTTTTATTTAAATGATCTATTCATATGCAGCTAAGATTGTAAAATATTCGTATCTATTCATTGTGTGATTCGCTTCTAAATATCCCCCCCCCCAAAAAAAAAGAACATACTGCCTAAAAATGGTTTAATCTTGGTCTCTCAGGTATTGTTAAGCACATGTCTAAGTTTACAATTTCATACTACACTTCAAACGATTAACAATTCATTTTACATTTAAAATAATTAATATTTTATGAAATTTCAGAAGTGCTAGCTATTAAAAATGCAATATAAATGTATCAAATTTATTTGAAGAAAATTTTATAGTTAGAAAAACTATTTCCTTTAACTGTTCTTAATAAATATTTAGATTTCAAATTAAATATTGTAATAAATATCATATTTAAAAAAAAACGCATGTCGTATGCCAGAGAACTTGTCTTATTCTGTTTTCACCAAGTTTCTTAAAAACTAAACCACATCATGAATTAAAAAATAAGTTTTAGCTTTTAGTTGCAACTTCAGTAAGTATTTTGCAACAAAGTACTTTTTTTCTTAAATTCGGAACTTACAGATGAAAATTAGAAAAAAAAATATTTTTATTGAAAATAGTAAGACAGAAAATGTGACACAGTCGTTACTCTTCAGTGAACATGAATTAATCAAAATGAAATTTAGGGTATTCTAAAGTAGATTCCTGGTTTTTCTACCAGTAACCAAGTGTGCTGGTCGTACTTCTACGATTAAAACTGTTGTTGGGTCTGAGACAAAGGGTATTCATCTGTCACAGTTGTAATAATTTTTTTCCTTCCAAATATGGGTCTGTCGATGACCTGGTGCACCAGTCGCAATGAACAATTATTTTTTGATTACTAATCATTCTCTCAACACAAAGGATTGGAACCTATTCATTTCCTGCAGACATTCGATATCATTCCAGAAGAAGAACTTCCCGAAACAAAATTACAGAGATTGTAACGAATCCTGAAAGATCCGTCTGAGCCATGAAAAATAATAACAATTTATCCACCGTTCGAGGCCAAAGATCATCCATCGAAACCTCTTTAAGGAAGTGGAGCAACATCGGCCAAAAGGATAAGATTGTGGGCACTGGTGAACCACTGGGACATGTTAGCCATATCCTGCTGTACCCTGAAGGAAGGCCAAGGTCAAATCTTCTCTTTCTTTCTGATTGAATATCTCAAGGTAAAGAGTGCCTGAGAAGGTGAATGTCATAGCAACCACGTGCCCATTTATATCTGATGAGGGTTGACAATATCCGTAGGGAAAAAACTACAACTTGAATCTTGTTGATTAACTTTCACCATGGGTTCGATGGTTCATTTAAATTCCAGACATGTCCCGATTCTATTTTTATTCTGCACCGCCTGCTACTGAGGAATGTTTTACAGCGTTACAAGATATGGATAAAAAGCGTATTCCGATATTTGATGAGCGTGGCAAATAAGAGAAACAAAATGAGAAAAGTTAAGAGATTAAAGTGGTTGAGTTATTACTGTGGACACAGAAGACGAACTTTTCACCTTTTTAATTTTCGAAGCACGCACTGCTGATGAGTGTGTTGTTCTCACAGAAATGTTGAGGGAGTGCAGCTTTGAATGCTTCCTGAAACAAATATTTTAAAACAACTTTTTTTTAATTTAAAGATTAGGGTTACATCAAAGGATACGACAAACTAGTCATAGCATGCGTATGCTTTCAAATAAAAAGAATTAGAACTTTTGTATTAAAGATAATTCAGAATCAGAGAAATTGATTTTCTAAAAAACTTTACAAAATTCAATACTTTTCGAGAAAGGAAAAAAGCCTCGTAATTAAATAGGAATTGCTAAGAAATTATAAATGATTTTTATCAATTATGCATTTTTTATACATGAAATAACGGCGTCTAAACAATTCTGGCAATTAATTATTGAATAGAAAAGCATTTTTTAAACCTAAAATTACCAGCAACAAAAACTCGTGAATAAAAGTGTGAACATAAT
>JAPMOQ010065888.1:0-24271 GCA_026543055.1 Argiope trifasciata
TGTGACTCCTACATCGAAATGAGATCGAATTTTACTATCATAACTTTGTGTTGTTAATTTTCTCATTATTGATAAAAGTAGTATTTTTTTATGTCTATTTGTTTGCTGGATTTTTAAAAATATCTTCTACAGTAAAACGAATCTTCATTCTAAAAAAATGTATAAAATTAAATCAGCACATTGAAGATTTTGTAAAACTGCTCTGAAATAATTGTAAAGAGACTGCTACATAGTATTATAAACGAAATTTAAACAATTTGCTATCCAAATTTTATGCTGATATTCTGCTTAAATTGTTGCCTCAAATGCTTGATTGTGTTTTGTTGTATTTCATGGTAAAATATGGAATTGTCATTGTAATAATGAATAAAAATAGTAATCACATCAAAGATTTTGTAAAACTGCTCTGAAAATCTTGTAAGGATACTAATGCATAGTAGTACAAACGATATTTAAACAATTTGCTAACCAAAGATTATGCTGAAATTCTATCAAAACTGTACTCTCAAATGTTTGATTGTATTTCATGGCAAAATAAATTTTCATTATTATTTAATGAGTTCCTTTCATAACTGTTTCATTAAAATAAATGTGCTTTAACTTACGTTTTCGATAACTTTCACATTTAGCATATTATTGAGTTATCTAATTAATAAGCAAAAAATGGTAGATTTTGAGTCATTTTATACAATGAACTGATTTAAGGAACTTTTCTCTATTTATAAATATAGTGATCCCTTACAAATCACTTAAATTATCATCAATGTTTACCATATTTGCCGCAATCTGGGTTATTAGAGGAAGGAAAGGCGCTTAAGGAAAATGTTTCTTCACACGTAGATATAACTTCCGCTTATCACAGCTTTAAATTTGTCCCAATCGAACAGCGGTTTCCATGTTTCAATTAAAGTTATTGGGAATCTGCAAACTTAAGGTAGAACCTATAATCAATAATAATTATGAAATGAATCGATTACCATCAAAGAATGAAATATTTTAATTATCTTCCGATAACATTGGGAAAGAGCTTCTATTGGTCAGTCACAAAAGACGGGGGAAAAACTGCTTGATTGAAGTTCTTCCTTTTCAGTTAAAAGTATGATTGCTGGTTTAAAGATTTATATCATATTCATTAAATTCTGTTGCTTCGCATATATAGAAAGAAACCAGAAAGTCGCTGAGAACAAATAATGAATCCAGAATTGTTTTGAAGGGAGTCAAGGGTGTGGTTGATCAGGAAAGATGAATCTTTCAAATAAAAATCTTTCCTTATTTTACCCAAATGCATTATTGCATCGAATTATCTTAAAAATAATAGACTTAAGAAAATACCTGTCGGAAATTTATTACAATTTATGTTCAGAAGGGGTTATGTTCCCAAAGTCGCATTGAATGTGACTATATTTATAAATAAGATAGTGCCAACCTCATTTTGAGAAAGAAATGATTAAAGAAAATCAGGGCAATAATGTACTTGCTACTGTCCTCACGAATTTGACGACATGCCCTTATTTCTTTCGTTTCCCATATTGACAAGCATTTATTAAAATTTCTCCAAATTCTTCATAATCGGATCTTAAATATTTTTTATTTATGTAAATGCAATGGGGATTTGTGTTGTAATGCAAACATGTATTAAATTTACTGTTGGTTTTTCTCTTGCTAAAATATTTATCCTGTTCTGAAGTGTATCAAGTAAGAAAGAGATTTTATGCGTCACAAAAGTGAACCTCGAATCAGAACTTTCCCCAGATCGCTAATGTGCCTTTCTTTTTCGTATGAAAAGACACTTCAACTATTAATGTACCCTCATTTGTAAAAAGTAAAACTTTCGCTGTCTGAATATCCAGTCACTTTCGCCTCAGTATTAGTTATACATAAAATGACAAATAATTCGGTGAATAATTAATCACATGGAGAAATTAAATTTGGTTATGTTCATTAAATTAAAAAAAATTGCAATGTACAAAGTTTATAAAATTTTTGAGTAATAATTTCTTTACATTCATATCTCCAAAATAGTTTAAAGAGATTCTAATTAAAGAGATTATAACCTGTTAAGCATTTTAAGTATCTTGAAATTTTTTAATACGGCCTGTCAAGGGATCGGAACCACTATTGTAACTGTTTTCTTTTCAATATGTTTGTAATAGAATAGAATTTTATGGTACAGATTAAATTCTGTTATTTCGCTGTATATCAGTGTTTAAAGCATGGTCCAATATATCGAAAATATTTGGTTTTTAGGTTGACTTTTGCGATTTGTATAAAGAAAAGTTGATTTTCTATTGTCACGTAATAATTTGTCGAATTTTTCGATGCGAGATTTAAAATCAAAATCTCTACAATTTGAAATATAGAAGCAACTTAATTACTAAGTTACTATTTGTTATTTCAGATTAATTTTGTAATTTTCTTTTTAGAAAAATTTCAGTATTTCTTTTAAAGATAGCAATTTTAAATACATTTTTTACATCTCCAATAACGTGAAAGGAGTATTTCAGTTTAGCTTTAAAATGTAATATTCGAGAAATGGATATCATGATTTCTTATGCTTCAAATTTAATAATACTGTATGTTAGTTACAATCCTAACTATGCGATATTATTCGTAAATTTGCAACGAAGGTTTAGTGTTTTCAAATGGAATCTGTGCAAATTGACTGATGTCAGTAGTGAATAATAATTTCGAAAGCAATCGGTCGATATAGGAATTCTGTCCAAGTATGAAATAAGGCAGCAGAATTGAAATATCAAGAAAATAGCTTTCGTTGTTTTACACATTAAGACTTCAGAAAGATATTTCTTTACAAATGGCCTAATTTTATAATTTTCGTATGTCTTAAAATCACGAACTTTTTTTATTACTTTTAGAAAAACACTGATTTTTGGAATTTCACTTGTTATAAAATTTGAGGTACTTCACAAAATCTGCTGCTTCTTTATATACTATGCTTTAAATTTTTTCTTACCTTTTTCCATTCTTTCCTTTCATCGAGTTAAATTTAACCATTCAGTAGGTAAGTATAACCATTCAATATAACCATTTGCCATCATATCTAAAAATGAAGTCACTGTCGAAGAATGTAGACTGCAATGGAGAAAATTAAAAATACAATAGATCCAACTGATTTGATTTAGCATAGATTTAACTAGATTTGTTAGATCTAAATATTTGAAGTCGAAAGAGTTGTTTGACCAGCGTAATCGAATTAACAAGCGATGACTATTTTATGCATTATTTCTATTGGAAGGTGTTTCTCTTAGTAAAACTGTGGCATTATCCCCTCAGCGGGAGGATGTTATTTTGACCATTTTAAACAAGTCATTTCCTGAAATAATTGCGATTTCAAATCGAGTTCCGCAAATCCAAACTGCAATTCCAGGGGACACTGAATTAATTACTTACATGTTGTTTGTTTGAAAAAATAATGAATGGACAAAAGCGACGAAAATTTATGTTGATTCGATGTGAAAATTTCAATATTTTAGAATGTTGTTAATAAAAGAATTTGAATCATAAGTGTAATTTTGATACGTTAGTTAATATTTGTAGCAGAATAACCGCGAGAAAGAGATAAATATATTTTAATTCAAATAAATTAAAGCAGCAATAGGATTTTTTCTCTTTAACTATTATCTCTAATGATATTGTGAAGCTTAAAATAATGGTTTCTAATAACATTGGAATATCTATACTTACACACACACACACAATGAGCTTTTTTTTTGTGTGTGTGTGTGTTGGCGCTCTACAGGCCAGAACATTGGATCTACAACTACCACATTCGGTACATGTATACCATGGAGGTCGGGAATGTGCATCTCGGGGTCCTTTTTTCGAATTTTTAATTAGAATTGAATTATTTAAAATTTAAGCTAAATTTTGAAATCTTTCGGGTATAACTTCCGAAGATTTTATAGCTTAAACATGATTTTTGCATAAAGTTAAAAAAAGTCAACTTTCTGATAGTATCATTGTTTTAACATATAACATAAGCTTCTATTTTTAAAGAAATATTTTAATCATATTTTCAATAATATTTTCCGGACAAAAGAATTAAATTTAATCTTCACGAGCACGTCAAGGGTGAAAAAGTTGAGTTTTATCAGCGTGTTGCCATCATATTAGTGGAAGTTCAGATTTAAAAAAAATCAACTCTTACTGCAAATTAAATCTAGAAAAATATAACTTTAAGCACGTGACTGGATAAAGTAAAATAATTATAAAACGCGATATTTTCTTTAAAATGCAAGGCAAAGGATTCTATATTCATTTGCAATATCTAAATCATTAATTCAATAAGTCATCTTTATTTACGGTAAACCTGATTGAATTATACAGGATATGCATTCAAATTCTGGTCCAATGGACAATTTGTAAAATAAAAGCTTGAGTCAAACCATGCATTGATGAATAATGAGAAATAGATTTTTTTCATACCTTGCTCTGTGAGCCATATTTTACAAAATATATTTTTTAATATATTAAATTAAAGTTGCTACATCAATCAGTCTTCTTAATCAATCATTATGACTGATTTATAAAAATAAAAGAATATTATCAGGAAAACGTGTTATTTTAGATTTTTCCGTTCATCATCTTAAAAAAATATCAATTTCAGGCCAATCATGTCCAGAATTACTCCGAGCTGATAATAAAATGAATGTGTTTGTGTATATAAATGAATTCGTGTATGTTTGGGCACTACACACTAAACGATATGATCTAGAGCTACCACACTTTTATTTTACATTGGAGGATGAAAAAGTATACCATGAAGGAGTTATTTCTGAAATTTTTATTTAAAAATTAAGCTAACATTTGGAAATGTTCTGCGACAATTTCCAAAAATATTACAGCACAAAACTGTTTTTAAATCCTTTTTTAAATGACTTTTTTTCATTCATAGCAATGCTTTAACTTAATTTATAAGTTTCTATTTTGAACGATTTAAAAAAAAATATTGTAACTATTTTTCAACAAGTAATTTCTCATAAAATGGAAGTAGAATTTAACCTGGAGGAACACGTTTAGAGCGTACCAATGCTTTGCTATCACTTTGACAAAAACTCAAATGGGATGATTAAATCAACTCTTATTGCAAACTTATGTATCTTAAACCGAGGAATGTGATGTTCAACACATGGTGAAATGGTAGCGTCATGTTATAGAATAAATATAAGATGTGATATTTTCCCCATAACTCCGCAACAATTGATTACTAATCATTAATATATGTATAGTGCAATGAACAAAGAATCGTAAGGCTACTACAATAATACGAGTTACTTGATTATCGGAGTTTGAAGTTTAAATATATATCTCTGAAAAGTTATAAAGCGAACAAGGAACACAGGTATTTAATTGAAAATTTTAGAAAGCATAACTCATGGCGACCCAGCTGTTCGCCAAAGGCGTCTAGTAAATAATAAAGCAGGGCCATTTCCTTTAGAACTAGAGAGAAGCTAGTAATAGTTTGTGCAAATAGTGTCAAGATGTTTTTCTCTTCTTGAAGTCAGTGTCTCAAGAGAAAGTTTCTTCATTTTCTTTGACTGTAAGCGAAAACTAATCTCACTCCATCTCCACTATATTTAATTTTCCTATTTTTCTGTGGCTCATAGATTACATTAAAAATTTTATATTTTCTACTGTTTTTACAATCTGCAACTTAAGGATAAGAGAATTCCGATTGCCAACGGAAATAATAAAATTTTTGGTTGATATCAGTTTTTCTATTTCTGAAATTCCAATGTGATATATTTATAAAGATTTAGCTTACCTTCTCCACAAGCATGTTGCCTAATTATTTATCTTTAGAGCTCTTATTGGTTTATTTCAAAAGTTCCTTCTATTTAAGTGACCCTAATTTTGTTTAATTAATCAAATATAAACGGGAGTGCTTGAATTACAACGTCATCTATACATATTTTAGCTGTGTGGGAAATGGCGGGAAAATACCGATATGTTGAGGCTTGTTTACAAATACGGTCAGTTTCGAGATAGATTTTCCAGTTAAAATGCGGCTTCATTTCATGCAAGGAATGTGTCGGTCATTATAAAAAATATGCCTTTTAAAATACCACACCTCATACCAGCATTTTGTTAATCAATATTTATAATACAGGATATGTCGTAAATGAAGTAATTTGATGCCCATTGAAATAGTTTGTACATATAATCAACCATTTTTAAATATTTATCGCTGCCCATATTCTCATATATTGAAAAAAAAACTGTTTTTAAAAATTCGATTAATCAAATTAATAATAATCAAACTGTTCCACTAATCAACTACAGCGTAAAGAGGTCACCTCAGACGAAAATTCATGATAAATACGGTTTCAATAGTTATAATGCCCTATTAGAGGATATGTGTATGCAAAGCTAGAGATTCCGTGCTAATAAAAATTCTAATTAACATGAAGCACTGTACGGTCTTTTGCTGATCGACAAAACCACGACCCTCTAGTAGAATTTTAGTACCAACCGAACAAAATTTACTAAACACGTATTATTCTGTAGATAAAAGTTGCTATCTGGGAAGCAGAAATTTCTTAAGTCATAGTCGGTTCGCTACCAACAATTGGCAGCTTTCGATTTTCAATACTTCTCATAATGATCGTTGAGGTTGTCACTGTATAGTTAAAATTTTGTATCAAATTATGTTGAAAACCTCAAACTAGAAGGCACAGAAAATTTGAAATGGCGTGGTAAATCTTGACTGTAATTCGCTATGAGAGATTGAATTGAAATCAATCATCCAATTAAGAACAAAAATGTGTTTCATGCAGCAGCATCAGATGCTGATGGGAATCTAATTAGGAATCGAAAAGAATTTTGAGTTAGAATCCTTACAAAATAGCACATATATTACAGGTATTTTGATCCCAACTATTAGTGCTGCAGGACATGTCATAAATGAATTACTTTCATTAAATCTGTATCTATATCGCATGTTAAGAAATTCCGCATATAAATTGAAACAGCTCGTATTTCTGAATCAACTATTGGAAATGTTTTTCTTTGCTCATATTCTCATAAAAATTACTCAAAAATTGTTTTTAACAGCCAAGTCGTACCACTATTCAAAATCGACGGCGTTGCCTCTGACGAAAATTCATAATTCGCCTCGTTTTAATACAAGAGATTGTAAACATGCATACACAAACCAATAGATTCCGGGCTGGAGAGGTTTAAAAGTTTACCTACATAGGACATTTACAAATTTATTCTCTTTCACTTACAGAAAAAACAACGCTACCATTTTTGTTGTTATTTTCGAAAATTGTGCTTAAAAAACTAGAAACAATTGAACAAATTATATTATTTCGATATATGCTAATACAGGTTTGAGTAACAGACATGGTTAGTTTACAACCAACATAATGAAAGTTATGACTTTAGTTTCTTATAGTTTTCAAAACTTCCCACTGTCATGCAAGTTAAAAAATAATATCCCAGCTTTGTAAAGAAAATTTTATGCCACTAATCGCGCCAACAGTTCGAAAATTCCTTTGATTAACAGTAAATTCCTTTGACTGTAAAAATTTGTTCTGTGTAGTGCTACGAAAAAGGAGTTTTAAAACAAATTTAGAACCCAACTGCGTTTTCTGCTTCAACATTGGATATTAAGGAAAATCTATGAATTCATTGAAAGGGATTTTGAATCGACCCTTACGTTGTATCGACAAAAAGCTATTCCTTCCCAAAACTTCTGTCGTGCGACTAGGGTTTAAAGTTCAAACTCTAGTCGCACTAAAGAAACGGATTTTAAATAAATGGATGGAAGTCGGTGACTTACACTTCCCAAACATCAAACTCAAACCTCCTTTAAAGGGGCAATGGCGTTTGATAGCGGATAATGAAATGGGAAGAATATACAGTTTGGTCGAAATTCAGAGGAAGTAAAAGAAACATAACCGAATCAAAAAGTGATAGTTGTGCATTAATCATTTACCTTCGGCAGAAGAAAAACGAACTAATCACAATTAATCAGTATTGGGATTATCTATAGATATTTTTGGCAAGGCAAACCCAGAGAACTCGAAAATTAAGGCACTTTCGAAAAAAAACACAATAACGACAGCGATGCACGGACCGGTTCAAGGGCCTTCACTGATGTAAATTGACTTGAATCCGTGGTCGCTGCTACAAATTCCGCTTAACAACTCGGTTTTAAAATCCAAAATTTTGCAGAGATTTTTAACTGTTCGTAGAGGCTTTTACGTATATCACTATGAATTATCTACGTCATTTTATGTGCGGTTCCACAAGTAGAGTCATCTATGTTAATTGCGAAGCACCTCACAGGTTTATATAAATAGATACCGAGTAGATCGCTTAAATTTACACCAGTTCAAAAACGAATGATTTTTCAGGGACCAGAGACAGACGAGGCTGATAGTGAAGAGAGTAATATCATAATTAGGTATTCAAAATAAACGAGTAAACGTATCAATAAATATAACCATACAAAATAAATTCACCTGATTCTACTACTTCGAAAGAATTTAGTAAAATTTGGTTAATATTTCTTTTTCTATACGGAAGAATTACATCATTACTAATATTAATAAATTTGAAAGGCCCAACTATGCATCATTCGCATGCAGCTTATAGAAAAGTGTCTGAATGCGAAATATGGTGGGGCAAGCTTCGATGCATTACATCCTATTTTGAAGCTACGGGAAAAATGCAGCCTTTCAAAGGGGACAAGCATTTGATTTCTATACTAGAGTAGGCGACCATTTCGCAAAATGTGAATATTCACTGCCTGTAAGTTAAATAAACAGCTAACCTGGATCTGAATCGAAATTTCATATTTCTCTCAAGAAACAGAAACAAATTACTTTAATTCCGCTGCCATAATATAAAGTAAATAGAGAGTAAAAATTCAAAATATAATTAATCACAGTGTAATAACTCAAGTATAATAACTCAAAGTATAATTAATCTTACTAAAACAAGGTTATTTTATTTAATATTTAAATAATTATAATTAAATACTTTAATAATGATTATAGTGACGTTATTTTGAAATATATCTTTAACATTTAAGAAATGAGTTATATATCGCTTAGCTTTGAATTTTCAGCTTATAAATAGCGATTATAGATATACTGCATTCTTACTGTTAAGCTGTTGAGCTTAAAAAGAAAATAAGACACACAGAACACATGCCTACTGACAACGAATCCGTCGCAGCCAGCTCACAGAACAAAGGTGACTGAATGCGAGATAATACGTGCCCACGCGATCACTTCTTAAAGTTTCTTTTGTTGGAGAATCGATACATATATGCATTTAAATTACATCAGACTTGTTACAAAACTCTCCATATGGGATTACAAAAAATTAAAAGTGAAATACAATAAGTAATCATATACCAGGATTGTCCAGTATCAATAAATACATCTAATAATAGTTTGAATTAAAAGCATGCATCGCGGCTTTGTCAATAGTTCTTGCTCCGAATACATTTAAGCGTACTACAAAGATGTCAAAGTGTGACATTTTTTTTTGTTACCGAGAAAGAATTGAACTGAATCCATTTGTTAGCAATATTGAGGTTGCTTTTTGAAGAAATTCGAAGGCCACACTGCTTGAGCTCTTGCCTATTCAGACGATATCTCGAGGACGTGCACGATGACCGAGTCTTTCTTTCTCTCTCCAAACTGCTTCAAAGAATGGATGGGCATTTCTTCCTTAGAATGAAGTAGTCGATTTCTTCATCTTCAAAGATTCAGCTGCTAATTATTCATTTGATGTCGATTCATCTAAGGGTGAGGTAGATTCTTATCTCTCACGTGAAAGCAAAGGCAAGAAAAAAGAAAAAATAATTAATAATGTATATCTACAAAAAATTCAAGAATGAAATTTGTTTACCCAGAATCCCACATCAGTATTGGATACATGGGCTCACTATAAACGTTTAAAAAGCTATAGATTCCTATATTATTTCTAGCAGAAATCTGGAAGAAAACTTTTACAGAACGGAATTTTTTAAAACTGAAATCTACGGTATACTTTATTAAGCCATTTGTTCCAAGGATGGAACTCATCTGAATAGACATGGCTCCTAACCCACTTAATACACTTCTCAGACATGAGTCCAAGAATTGACTCCGCGTCATCATTTCTTGGACTCGTGTTCCCTTCCGCATTTGATAGGCCTTTCCAAAGGAAGCTTGTCTGTTGCTGAAAGGGTTTCGACCGACAAGGATTTAAATAAAAATTAATTAAATTCTCTTTCTGCAGTTATATAAATTAGCGCGTGTCATAAATCGTAAAATTCTTCAATTCAAATTCTATTAAGAAAAATGCACAGATAGTTTTTAAACGCTTCAGTTTATTCAGAGCTATTTGTGTCTTTGTAATTTTAACTGATAGTCATTCTTAAAATTCCAATGAATTACATTTTCTGAACATAAAATAACTCCTCATTCTCGTACAGTTTTTTTTTTCCTTTTTAATTAGATGGCAGTCTTTATTTTGAATGAAATATCGTAGAAGTCCACATTTTCCACTATTTGTGATTTTTTGAGTAAATTAAGTCCAAAAATACTATTCATTTAAAGTGAAAGAGGTGAAACTGCTTTGAAGAACATAAAATACACTCTTTACATCGAATTGGAAATATTTGCTGGGATATAAGCTTCTTCTCAATTTACAACAGTTGCAGATATCGCCACTGAAGGTAATAAATTCTCGGACGAATTTTATCATTTTGTATATTTAATGTCTTTCAGCTAACAACATCACGAATTTTATTCCGAATCTGGTATAAAAAATGATTTTCGGTCTTGGCGGTTAATCCCTACCAAGCAATTGCTTCTTGCAAATTTTCCTTAACCGATTTAAATTAGACAGAGAATGACAATTGTGGTTACAAAATAACATTTTAAATCTATTATATATTGCGTTTACATGTTTCTGAAATGGAGATGGTTCACTTCTTAGACTTATCTCCAAATTTGAACAACGTGTGCTCTATAGATATTATAGTTATGAACCGAATTTAAATTATCTATCTCTCTTTGATTTCTAGCTATCATGTTAACTATAATTGATGAGTTGGTCAATACAACTTCATGCGAACAGATTTTATTCAAAGTTTTACAGAAATTTGAAAAGCGTTTTTGAATGGTTTTTGTCATTGTCAGATAGACGAACATTTTCCAAACATGTTTTTTTTCGAACGCAGAGAAGACTGAAGCTTGGAGATTCGTTAAAAGTTTAAGGAGGAATGTTTTTGACATCGTTCGAAATGAGTGAATTCCCCTTCGATATATTTTCTCTACACTACATATACTAGAGTATATTAAGGAACAATTTTAATGCATCAGTCGCATAAATGGTTTTTTAACGAATATATATATGAAGAGATTTTTGGGGATTCAAAAACTGAGTGATTGCGTTTTTCAAACTTTAAGATGAAACTTTAAATTAGGAAGTGCGTATATATGTTCCGCATTGTTGAGAGCAAACTGAAAATCATCAGCAATAAAGCTTTGGATTTATATGTGACCTTGAATGTTATTTAGATGTTTTCTAAGATTGTTATTTTTAAACATAATAAATAAAATTCAAAGATTCTTAAAACATCGTTCGAAATAAGAGAGTTCTTATTCGAAAATCAGCTGTTGCCCAACATTGTAAAAAATATAAATTTAATGGCTTGAACCAACTTTGATACATCACATATTTTTACAACCTAAGAACGAGCAAATTTTAAATGCAACATGGAACATAATGAGCATGGTCGTTTGCTTGCAAAATTGTGAAAATAATTTTTGGATTCGGTATAGTTGCTGATGATGGGGCATTTTTAATTTTTCTCCGACGATTATAATTAAAAATGTAAGCTTTAATTGAGTAAGCGACTGTTGATGAAGTTCAAAGGGGTTAAAAGCTTTTCTCTTCAATTACAAATTGAATTCGATAAAATTTTGGGACATGTCTAAGTATTTCTTGGTCCGAAAGGAGGAAATTTTTTTTGTAAAGTTCGGATTTGGAGATTTCGCACCAAAATTGGAGGTGATGACATGTCTTGGGCTCAGGAGTTTTCACATAAATGAAATCGGACTATCGGTATTGGTGAGAGATCATAGAAAACTGTGGAGTTAACTACCTTACAGGAATGCGATTAGCGTTTTTCAGATTTCTTTTAAAACTGAGATGTAATAGGGGGTCGATGATTATCGATGATATATCTAGCAACACGAAAGTTTACACGATGAAAAAATGGGCAAAACTTGGCTAGTAGTATTGTATAAGAAATCCTTTCTAATGATTTATATCAAATAATCCATATTATTTTGAATATGTCAGGAAACATTTATATCATTTCATTTCCATATTAATAATATTTATTTAATCATATGAACAAGGATGAATTGTATTGATCATACCCAAGGAAAGTATTGTTTTAATTTATATTGGTACTATAAACATAGAGCATCACGATTGTAAAATTATGGGCTTTAATTGACGAAAAACTACCAAAAATTTGAAGATGGTTATTTGCCAAATTGTTATTTTTTTATGCTTCTTAAAAATGGAGTTTAGGTAGAGAGCTATTTTTGTTGATGGTTCTGGGGGTCATACACATACATATGAAATAAAAATTGTGAAAATCCTTACATGGATTCCTGCCTTTGTAAATGTTGGTTTCCACATGCGGATGAATTATATTCGAGAATTCTCTCCAAATCGGAAGGTCTTAAAATGAAGCTGGCTACTGACAACCTCCAAAGCAATAATGTGTTTTCATTTCAATTGTATTTGCGAAATAAGATTAGTGGTCGACTCAGCTAAAATAATTCTTATTATTTTAAAGATATGAAACAAGAATTGAGGTTTTTATAGAGCATGGAATGTAGAGCAAGTTATTCTAGGATTAATGATTTTTGTCCCTTGAAAGAATGCAAGGTGTAGAATTACTTCAAAGTTGTAACAAAATTGACAGTTGAATATCTATTGCATGTATAGACATAACGAGCTCTTCCATGCTTTAAAAACTGATGAAATCAAACCAAACATCTGGAGTGAAAAACACATAGTTATGCAGCGATCAAGTGTCTTTCGAAAACGGTTCCCATTGAGAAGTGTCAGCAATCACAAATTATTTCTACATATCTTAAGACCTCAAATAAAATAAATACGAGTGAAATTGAATCAGCGAATACACTTAGAAAACTATTTTTACTTATTAAATTGAATATAGTGTTTCGAAGAAAATAAATTTTAAAAAGTAATTAAGTGTATTTAGTGAAAAATGAATTTGAAAAAAAAAAATACGATCACATATTCGTTTCAACAATAAACTTATAACGACCATCTAAAGCACACAGGCTCTCGAATTTTCTGAATCTAATAAATTTTAAATGATGCTACCTATATTTTTTGCATTTTACTACAAGCTATTACAACGCTACGAAATAGAAGTATATTTAAACAATTTCGGTACAAGAAAAAGAAGTCGGCATAGAATCATTTATCGATTTTTGAATGTGAGATTATTCTTTTCAAAACCCAAGAATGCCGTGGTTTGAAAAAGGATTTCAAAGTCATGTGAAGCTGTCTGATTAATGAGAATTCAACTCTCTTCAGAAAAGGTGTCGGATGAAACCTGTTCCCAAACTAGAACCCTTTTCTGGTTTATTGAGTCAGTTTCAATAGTATTTTCTACATTTCCGATCGAGTATCCTCTGCATTTTACAATTAGTAAGATATCTCTGACAGTTTCCATGTGAATATTTAGGATCCCAAATATATATTTAGCGAATTTTAAGATTTTTACAGGATTGAAACGATGTATAAGTTAACGAAGATCATAAGACAGCCAATATTTCTCTTTCTTTTGTATGCCGATAGTGTGAAGACAAGCCCTTGTTGATCTTCCTTTACACTTATAAACAAGACAGGATACAGAGTCAGCTTTATTATATGTTTTGGAGAGGGGACTGTATTCAATATTGTCTTCGTTTTGATAAAACGTCATGGATATGCATTTTCTATTTTATAGTTTGAATATTTTTCAGAAATGAGTTAAATGGTCAAGTGACAATTCTATTTTAATCCTCCTTTTACCTTTCTTTTCAATTTTGACATGTACATTGACAAACTAATAAAATTTATGTTGGACCTTTCAAGTCTGTGAAGGAAATGAGGATTTGGTTTTGGAATGTTCAACCTGTAAATGCCTTTTTATTTTATAATTGTCTGTCTAATTAAAAATTAAAATACGTTGAAGAGTTTGGAGTTCATTAAACTGAATGCGAATGAATGAATGAATCTCTGTCTCAAATTAATGTGCCATTTTCAATCTTCATACGCAGTAGTGGCTATTACAATTATTAAAATCTAAAAATAGTTCAGGGCCGATAGCATGGTACGCGTCTTTGATAGTAAATCATCACTGTCAATTATAACTTGTGATGTTACTGAAAAATCTGGGCTTAGGATTACATTTTAACTAAGCTATTTTAGCACTATATTTTGAGTACACTATTATTAATAATGTTGGGATGATAAACTTCGAAAGGGGAAAGAGCTACCATTTTATTTTCAATAAAAACTTTGAACTTTCTTTGTTTCTGGCTGGCCTTGATAGTTTGGGATATCTGGTATTTTTCCCTGATAGTGCTAGTAAACGTGACTCTTCAAACCAAATTTCCACCCATATTTAATTCTACAAGCATCGGCCTTGAATCGGGAAAGAATCTTTACTTGATCAAAAGGTATCAAAAACTGCGTTCGTTATTTGGTGAAAAACGGCAATAGCGGAGAAAAAAAGTTCTCCTAATCTTCGATTTATAAGTTTTATGAGTATATTTAAAACCATCAGAGATTCAGTATAGGTATTATGATGCAGCAACCAGTAAGCATAAAATTCAAGATATGGTTAAAAGCGCATTGAAAAAGTTAGATTGTTGGAGTAAGGATTCTGTTACTTTTGCGCTTGCAAAAACGCAGCTTATTCCTTTTGGGAAGAAAGGGCGTTATAAACACACTCCGTATTGTTCGTATACTGGTAAATCAATCAAGCTCACAAGAAATATGAGGATTCTTGGTATCATTATTGATGACAGATTAAATGGTACGGCCCATATAAATCACGTGGGAATCAAGATGACTAAAATTTTAAATAGACTTACAATAGGCAAGTACAACAGAGGAATTTCAGGAAAAGTAGTCAAAATTTTATACAAAAGAGCCTTAGAAAGAATTTTAGTGTATGCAGCTGCAGCCTGGTGGAAGGGCACAAATAGACAAAGACAAAAGATCAATAGCGTGCAACGCAAAGCACTGCTAACAATAACGAGGGTTTTCCGTACAACAGCCACAGCTGCTCTACAAACAATTAGTGGTCTTGAACCAGTTGATCTGATTTGTGAAATAGAAACCGCATGGTATTCTATAAAAATCACTATAAAGATATCCATATTTTTGGCAAATCAATTGAGTGTTCTAATATGATTACTTATGAAAACAGCTGAATTTGCATTATCATATTTTCACTGACAGCCTGAGTGTATTGAAGGCTCTGCAAAAATTTAATCCAAAGAATAATCTAATAGAAGATGTTAAAAGTCTGATAGATGGTAATATATCATTACATTGGGTTAAAGCCTACATTGGTTTCTATGGCAATGAACTAGCTGATCTGGCTGCCAAAGCTGCTTCGATTAAACCTACCCCCTCAGGGGCTCACCTTCTTTAGGTGAGTACGGGGTCCCAATCCCGAGGTACCCAGGAATCTTTCCTTCCTTTACGTTTATCCTCCACTAGCCTTCTGATGTCTGCTTAATCCTTCTTTCCCTCGAGGGTAGTTGAGGGAGCTCTCCATGAGAAGCTGTCGCCACTCTGTTTGCTTCTTGCTTCTCATGAACAGCAAATACCCCCACGTGTTTGCCGTTCATGGCGACCCATTAGACGGGTGGTGCACTGTGGTCCCCGGTGCATCAATCGGCTGGTTGCTGGCCACCTGAGTGGTGAGTTTGCTAGGCATCAAGCGAAGGGGTTACTCCTTGGGCTTGGCGTTAAGAGTGGTCACTGTTCCCCGGGGGTAATTCCCAGCGTATAGGTACCGATTAGCACTATGGTAAGCGCCGAGGCTGGGAATATCTAGAGCCGGTGGCTGCCATCCCGTGTTGGGCTCCATGGTGGGTGGTGCCGTCGGGCCCGAATTTCTTACTATATCGTATCGGCTTTTCCAAACGTGGTCCCTTTGGTGGGCGTCATAAGGTACAAATTACTTCCAATTTTGAACATCATTTCGACAGATTTCATATCATTAAACGTACATCTGAAAAAAATTAAACTTTTGATACGGTGTCTCCTTTCTTAGTTCAAAAATCTATCTCCGCAACAGTGGGTGAAGTAGCATCTGTTAAAAAAATGCGATCTGGAGACTTGCTTATAGAGGTCAGTACTCGAAAGCAAGCGCAGCTTATTCAAAAATTGAAAGCTCTGGCCACGATATCAATAACTGTTAGTCCTCACACTTCATTAAACACATCTCAAGGAGTTATTACTTGCGGTGAGATATTTAATCTCCCCTTAGATTATATTGAAAAAGAATTAAAACCGCAAGGTGTTATAGAAGTTCGCCGCATTACCATTCGGCGAGAGGGACAAATTCTGGAAACCAAGCATCACATACTTACTTTTAATTCACCATAACTGCCATATTTCATATATGCCGGTTATATCAAGCTATCAGTCCGGCCGTATATCCCAAATCCACTTAGGTATTTCAAGTGCCAGCGTTTTGGGCACTCGAAAGCAAATTGCCGCGGAACTGTTACTTGCGCCCGTTGCTCTGAAAAAGTGCATGAAAGTCATGAATGTTCCGCCCCAGAGAAATGCGTAAATTGCAAGGGCGATCATACCTCTTTCTCTCGGTTATGTCCACGCTGGAAACTTGAAAAACAAATCACCACTACAAAAATTAAAGAGGAAATCTCTTACCCTGAAGCACGAAAAAAAGTTCTTGCACAGACACCGTTACCTGGTGCAAGCTATGCAGCCGTGGTCCAGAAAAGCTTTTGTGAAAACTGTTGTTGCAGAAATTGCACTAAGAATAATAAGGAAATGAAATTAAAAAACTTCTCGGATTCTGACACAGAAGACTCAATAAACAATATATCTGAACCTGGAAAGCCAGGTAAAAAGCAAAGGAAATCAAAATCAGATAAATCTCTTAAATTAAAGCTTGCAAAGCGGGGACTATGAAAATCTGACCTATCGTCAAAATTGAAGAAAACTGTTTCTAAAAACTCTGTAGCTTTGGGACTTGCTAGTCAAGGGATTGCTCATAAAGACTTGATATCCGTTTTTGGAGGCACACAAAACAGTCCCGACCTCAAACTCCATCCTTCGGAGGATGAGGATGAATTTGGAATGAGTTGCGAGTTTTCCGCAACACTGGCATTCTTTCTCTTCCTGCAACTTGAATTTCTTAATGGGTACCTTCCTTTCTTGGAATTGTCGCGGCATTCGGTCTAAAATTCAGGACATCAAATCCATTTTTAATATTTTTCATCCTGTTTGTTTCGGTGTTCAAGAAACCTTATTGACACCTAACATTCCACTTAACTTAAGAGGCTATAATTGTGTGCGGAAAGATACAGACACTGGATCTCGTAATTCAGGTGGTGTTTGTATCTTTACTTCAAATTTGTATCCTAGCACACCTCTTACTTTGCATACTCCTTTACAGGCTGTGACTGTACAAGTTCACATACGAACTTTGATCACAGTCTGCTGTATTTACTTACTAACTCATTATATTATATGTCAGCAAGAACTTGATAACTTAATAGACCAGCTTCCTACCCCTTTCATTTTATTGGGCGACTTCAATGGACATAGTACTTTGTGGGGTTCGGATAGTACAAACTCACGTGGTAGACAAATTGAGCAGTTTATTACTAATAAATGTCTCTGCCTGCTAAATAGCCAGGAGAAAACTTACTTCCACGAACCCACACGCAGCTTCCATACAATTGATCTGGCCATATGTACACCTGAACTGCTGCCATTTCTCACTCTAAAGGTTAGCAATAACTTATACGGCAGTGATCACTTCCCAGTTATTGTCTCCCACGCTGATGGTGGTGGTGAGACTCCTTGTCCATCAAGGTTCTTATTCAAACGGGCAGACTGGAATGCATTCGCAGAATTGGCAGATATTACAGAAACTATGGTTAGCACTTGTGACATCACAGAAGCAGTACAACATGTCATTGACAGCATAATAAATGCCGCAAATGCTACTATCCCAAAGACTTCCCCACGTCTAAGAAAATTCCACAGACCGTGGTGGAATGAGGATTGCCGCGATAGTCATAAACAACAACAAAAATTGTGGAACATATTTCGAAGGTACCCGACAACAGAAAATCTTGTTGCTTTTAAACGAGCCAAAGCGCGCCGAATTCGTCGTTGTAGTCAGAGGGAATCTTGGGTTAAATTCGTATCATCAATCACATCTTCCACCTCCAGTAAACATTTGTAGAGAAAAGTAAAGGCTGCTAATGGAATATATTGGGAAACCTCCATTCCTGTCTTAAATACAGGAAATAAGACGTATTCCGCCCCCTTAGATGTAGCTAATACTCTCGGTCGAGCCTTTGCACAAGTTTCTGCATTAGATTCGTATAGTCCAACTTTTCTGGCAATTAAGAATCCCGCAGAGCGGTTGCGTCTGCGCTTTCATGATCGATGTCCCTATAACTGTGAATTCAAGATGTTTGAACTGCAAGTGGCCCTTTCTCAATCTCATGATACCAGTCCAGGGCCAGATGAGATCACCTATATTATGCTCCGACATTTGAATGCAACTTCCCTTTCGAATCTGCTTGCATTATTTAATAGAATATGGCTTGAACGAAAATATCCCTCACAATGGCGTGAAGCTATTGTGATCCCAATTTTAAAACCTGATAAGGAACCATCAAATCCTCTGAACTACAGACCAATTGCACTGACAAGTTGCCTTTGTAAGACATTTGAGCGCATGGTCAATACACGTCTTGTATTTGAACTAGAGAAAAAAGGATGCATCGCTCCGTTGCAGAGTGGTTTCCGTAGAGGTAGATCTACTTTCGACAACCTCATTTTGCCGGAAACCCAGATACGTAACGCTTTTGTTAGGAGGAATCACCTGGTCTCTATATTTTTTGATATTGAGAAGGCATACGACCGGGCATGGCGCTATGGTATACTTTCGACTCTTTATAACTTTGGTTTTAGGGGAAATCTCCCCATTTTTTTACAGAACTTTTTATCACATCGGACTTTTAGAGTCCGTATAGGCAACTTTTACTCTGATTTTTTTGTTCAACCTGAGGGAGTACCACAGGGAAGTGTCCTCAATGTTACACTTTTTACTGTGCATATTAGTCAGGTTTTATCTGTTTTACCATCATATGTTCAGGGATCACTTTATGTTGATGATCTGCAAATATCATGTCAAGGCAGCAATATGAGTTTAATCGAGCGACAATTGCAAAATGCCGTTAATCAAGTAGTGGCTTGTTGCGATAAAAATGGGTATACTATCTCTCCTGAGAAGAGCCGGTGTGTTCATTTCTGTGGGAAAAGAAATATCCATTTAGACCCTATCATTCAAATACGAAATACGCCCATCACAGTTGTGGATGAAATACGGTTTCTAGGAGTAATTTTTGATCGGAAACTCTCCTTTCTTCCTCATATTTTAAACCTCCGGAAGAAATGTGAGAAATCATTAAATATTTTGAACCATCTTGGGGAGCGGATCGAACATCTCTGCTCCATATATACGAAGCAGTTATCCTCTCTCGGATGGATTACGGGTGTATGGGTCAGCAGGTGCTTCTTTCCTGCGACGTTTGGACACAATTCACCATTCTGCGTTAAGGATTTGTTCTGGCGCATTTCGTACCTCTCCAGTAGAGAGCCTTTATGCTATTTGCTTCCAACTTCCTCTTTATTTAAGGCGTAAAAAATTATCTGCATGTTATTATTACCGCACAAAATCTTTGTCGAATCATCCTATCAGTAAACTAACACTACCAATCAGTCTTCGTAAACTGTATGATGCTCGTTCCTCTTGCATTCTTCCATTTAGTGAGAGAACAAAAGTACTCTTACATGACTCGGGACTTTCAAATGTTATAATTAAGACAATAGATTTATTTTGTTTTCCCCCCTGGGATATTCCACAGTTTTCTTACATGAATCCCTTTGCAGGATTTGATAAATAGTCAAATGATTCAATAATTTTTAAACGCCTGTTTTTTTATCATCGCTATCGGTATTCTTCTTTGGTACCAATTTTCACGGATGGCTCAAAATCGGATGGTCATGTCAGTTGTGGCATAATATTTCCATTTGATACACTGAGCTATCGTTTACATGATTGCTGTTCTGTATTTACTGCTGAGTTGATGGCAATTTTCTGTGCTCTGGAGAAAATTTTGACCTCATCTCAGCTTAACTTCATTATTTATACCGATAGTATGAGTGCGTTGGAGACACTCTCTCACTATAGCAATCGAATGCATCCGATTGCGATTAGAATTCTATTAACTTTGCATCTCCTGAAAAAAGACGGTTTCCATATTCTGTTTAGTTGGGTACCGAGTCATGTAGGTATCTCAGGGAATGAAGAGGCTGACTTAGTGGCAAAATCTGCAAGCTCTTTTTTGTCCGTAGGACTTCCATACTGTGACATTAAGAGGTCTTTAACTAAACATATTTATTCAACTTGGCAACTGGCATGGGATAGTCAGATCCAAAACAAACTTCATTCAGTGATGCCTACCGGTTGTATGACTCTTTCGTACACCCATATGCGTACAAGAAATAAAACTGTCAATAAATTTTCTCGCTTACAATGGGATTGTGTTACTGTAAAGGATGAGTTTTAGAAGAGGCTGCAACAGTTTAAACGTTATCTGAAAGTGTCAAATTTGGCAAGAGTTAACATGCTTGAGAAAATTTCGAATACTTAATGTTGTTTAATGCAATTTAATGCGATATTTTCCACATTGCTTTTTTATGAAGCATGAACTGCTTTTCAATGAGTTTATTCGAAAATGTACGATAAAAAGCAATGACGAATGATATTTTTTCATATAAATACTATATCGACTTTGGAACAATAATCTAGATTTTGGTAAATGAATTATTTTACATGAATATAACAATTTGCATTAAACAAAAAAGTTCATTAGTTTTTGTTTTATTTCTTTTTGATTCGTTTGTTTAATTCAGTAAGTTTGAACATTGAAACGTATGTTACTTAAATATAGGAACTTTAAAAAAATGGTTGTTTCTTAAAAACAATTAAACGATGTTAAAAGTATTGAAATGATTTGTAAGGTGGGAATAGTTATAAAGACAAATCTTGAAATGAAGTAAGTAGTAAGAAAATATTTCAACTACGAACGTTAATTTTCTGTGCTATAGAAGTTTTTAAAAAAAATTTCTAGAGTACCTTTACAAATTTAAACTTTTCTGTTTATCATTGTAGATTTAATTTCAATGTTGTTACATTTAAAAGAATTTGCTCTGATAAAGATAAATTATTTGTTCATTACATGACTTTGCATTTCGTATATGAAATATTGTAAGAACACGGTACATAATACACTTCAGATTTAGTAAGATACTTATTTTAATATTTTGATAACTGATAATTTTTATCTGCGAAAATTTGTAGGTGATATTAGCTGAATTCAAATTTAATTTTCTACTAGTCGCACTATTTATTAAACCCCAATACAAATCTATAGATAAAATATAAAACAGAATTTAAAAAAATATTTACATTAATGTACGTAGTAATAAATTTACATTAATATATGCAGTATATGTTCATCAGAAACTTTAATTACTTTTTTTATAGATCTTTCTTGTATGTAAAATAAACCATTAACAACAGTATGGAAAGAAGTTCTGGTAATATACCCTTGAACAATATACACCTACACCTTTGTTGAAATTTTTACAGATTAGCTGTGCGTTTTTTAACCATATTTTAAACAATGTAATTATTTATAATTTCAGAAAAATTCATGGCCATTTTAAACCTTCCAGGGCCCTGGGATAATGCAAATCTTGAAACAACCAATTCTATGCCCTTCAAATTTTTCACTGATTTTAATTTAATTTTTATTCAGCAATTTTAAGTTGTATTTTTTGAAAATCGACTCTAAAGTCCCTTTTTAAAAGGTCAATATAAAATTTCGAGAGCAAATGATATTAGAGCATTAATTTCTTTATTAAAAATAAAGTCAGATATCTGTTATTACATTGCATGAGAAACTCTTGTTGTAACATTAAAGAAATTTTTAAAGTGATGTTTATTTTCTTCATAATTATATAATATTCACTTCTGCTTCTCTAATATTTCAAAACTAAACTGCTTTCAAATGAATTATCGTTACATTAATATACAGGTTTCTTATCTAAGCAGTTCTAGGAATGAAATATGAGATAAATTGAGGTTCTAGATTGAATTTTAATTATCTCTTTGAAAAATAAAAATTTATGGAAAAAACCACAATTCAACAAAATAGATTTTAAGTTTTTAATTTACACTGCAGAATAAAGATTTTTCTCCAGTATTCCCCAATTTCGTAGATTATTATTTCATTTCCCCTAAAATAATTCAATTTCTTATTTAATTTTTAGTTTGAGAAGAATTTTTCTTTGTTTCTTTTTAGACTAACCACTTTTTGTTAAGATTTGTCATTTACTGAGACTCATCTTATTTAATCTTCATTCATTCGGCTAGAATATTATGTTAATTTACCTGCATATGCATTTTGCAATTAATATTTATCATAAGTATTCTTTATAAGCTTCTTATGCATTCCACTTTCAAAATTTACAGCGTCAATGAGAAAAAAGAGAGAATACAGCGTTTTAAAATTACCTCAATTTGTAACGATGTCAAAAAAGACAAAACAAATCACACTGAGAATGTTTTAAAATGATATTTAATCTATTGCAACAGTATAAAAATCAAATAAATAGTAAATGCGGGATGTTTAAAAAATAGTAAAAAAAAAAAAGGCTTTCTTAATATTATTATTCCATTTTCAGTTATAAGGTTCTACTAAAATATCCCGAATTTTAATTCTAATTCATAAAATAAAATAAAAATTGTTTTAGGAACACATAACAAACTACCAGATAACATACGCAAAGACATTCAAAGGGGGGGGGGAATGGAAAAAATGGATTTTTAACACGGAAGCATATGCTTTAAATTTGACAGATATCTCCGAATTTCTTGTTTAAAATTATTCAAAAATTAATGTCAAGAATATTCAGACTTTAATCTAAAAATTTTAATTCATAAAATAAGATTTTATTCCAAGAATAGTAGTGAATGCATACAATGCGTCTATCAGTTTATTTAAAACATAGACCATTGTGCGTAGAGATACTAAATTTAACACAAGTTTATATGGGAGAAAAACATGCAATTCAGTTTGTTTAAAAATATTAACACAAAAAATATGTTATCTCTAATGTAAATTATCTTAAAATTTAAATAAAATTCATTAATTTTATGGATTTATCAGTTTTTAAGTTGCGTATTTTTATTCTGCAAAAAGAATACAGACTTTGGATAAGCATGTATACTTTATAGACAAGATATTCCGTTTATATTTTCATATGTAAAGATAAAGTTTTCAGATAAAGGAGAATATTAGATTTTTAAATATAAGATAAGATGTATTTTTATAGCTATAGCAGGTTTATTAAGTTATTTATTTCATTTGCATATGAATTATGTATTTAATTCCCAGAAGTTCAAAATCTTTGAACAGATTTAATTTCAAATAGTAGGAAATTTATCAATTGTTAAATTCTATTATTGACTTATGTGCTATTAATCATTTGAAATGTACATTGAAATGATCAACTTCTCTTAAAACAATTAGAATCGTTTGTGATGATAATAATTAAGTTTAGGTGTAATTTTTTTAGAATGGAATCTCTATTTTACATTTAAAAAAATTTTTTTATTGATTTTTATTTGAGAACTATATTTAGCATACTTAGACTGTGAATGAACAATTCAGAGAATGCCAGCGTAATAATGCAAGCATTCTTGATGTATTTAGTCGTATACTTTAAATTTATCACCTTTGTCCTCCAGTTAGTATTCAACACTCTTACGCTGTTTTTTTACCTTCAGTGTGCTTTTCTGTTTATTTTTTTAAGTAAAATTTTTTTTTCAGTTTATATATATATATAT
>JAPMOQ010065888.1:24371-38572 GCA_026543055.1 Argiope trifasciata
TATATATATATATATACTCCAAAGTAAATATTTGCCAAATTTCATAGATAAACGGCATGGTGTGTATAGAGTCAGCATCTCTCGTACACATAGAGTTTTTTTCTTATGTTTACGCATCAAGACTCAGTTAAAACGCCAATACCCTTTCCCGCCAAATACTCTTGCCAACAGATAACATGTTTTTAGCAAACCTAGACTAATTGCTCCTTACCCCCTTTTTTTCAATGGGCTTAGAGGGATTTATTGGCCTTTTATGACCTGTACGAAAGTGGTAGTACTCATTTGTCCTACTACCATGCCTACCATTGGTTTGTGGCCTGTTCTCCCAATACGAGAGTTAGATGTCAAGTTGACTCACCTCCGTATAGGGCACACCCGTTTTACTCACCGTCACTTAATCCTTGATAAAAGAGTGCCAATGTGTCCCACTTGTCAAGTTGGCTTTAGTGTTATGCATATATTAACTGAATGCCCTGATTTTGATGTTCATCGTCGTAAATTTTTTAATTCGTCTTCTATTAATTTACTGGACCTGGTGGGTGAAAAACACCATCCAAATATTTTTATATATTTAAAAGCTGTTGGTTTCATCAACTGCATTTGACGGATTTTTTGCCTGTTTTTGCATTTTTGTTCAATGTGTCTTTTTTTTGTATTTTTTCCAAACATTCATCTACTTTTAAATTGATTTTTAATATTTGTAAGAACACATTCTATGTAATTTTAGCTATACATTTCGCACTCTTTTAAAGGTTTTGTTTTAAATCTCCCCTTATTTTACCATATGTTTGGCGCAGTATAGCCAAATATGGTCTTGCGCCAATAAACCATACAACAACAACAACAACAACATCGATTAAACCTACAATAGACTATGACCTTGGAGAATCCGACAGATCAATCAAAAATCGCCTTCGTAAAATTCTCATCGATGAATGGCAATCAAGATGGGAAAATAATGAAACAGGCCACTTTATTTCAATATATTTACTCAATAGATGTATTGACAATAAATATTTAGCCCAGTTAACCACTAACCATGGACTTTACCCGCATTACCTTAAAAGACTCAATCTGAGGATCTGTAATTGTAGATGTGGTAATGATTATGATGATATTCCCCACTACATTTTCCATTGTCCTATTCTTCAACATCTCATTATTAAACCTCAACAACATATCTCTCAAATTTTATCAAATAATAAACTCTCTTTTGAAGCCCAAAATATTTTGGATTTCCTGTATCACAACGAAAGCAGAATTTTCCAAACGGAATAATAAATTGTCCTATTATCGCCAATCTGGTTCGCCTAGCACTCCAATTTTTTTTCTTTTTTGGCAAAAGGAAAAGTATTCTTGTGATTAATCATATTTCTAGTGTAAATGTTTTTCACCAGTTTCAGACTTTAAATGGACTTTATTGTTTGCTTTTCTTCAAAGTTTGGGCAGAGAAATTCAAGCATTGCTAAAAGTAGTCAATATTCTGTTTGAAAATTGCAGAAAGAGCTCTGTAACTATAACTTTTTGTTCCGGATAATGGGCTATTCTTTATTTATATTTTTATATTGTTTTATTTTTTATTTGTTTATTATTGTTTTATTTATATTTTTATAATTATTTTTATCTTTCCCTCTATGCTTTTATTTTCTTGCTCTCTTTGCTTTCATTTTTTTTTTTGCGCTGACTTTAGCTTCTTTTACATCTTGTACACGTGCATGGGAAAGTTATGTTTGAATAGCGAATCTTTTGATAGCTATTTAAATTCTATTTTTTTTATTGTAATTGTAAGCTTTTCACTGGTGTAACGCCAATTTGGGCACACACCTAATCATCATCAGATTACATCAGAAAAGGTATGATGATAATCAATGTGATCTGTGATGAGATTTCTACATCTAAACTGCATTTAACTAGCTAGATAATGTTCAATCTGACATTATCTAGCTAGTTAAATGCAGTTCAGATGTAGAAAAAATGATAGAAATTCCTTTATTTCTACTCTCACAATTCGGCATGCATTAGAAAGAAAGAGAAATACCGCAATGTCTGCAACATCTGGTCTTCTTACAATTTTCTTCCAGGTTACCTAAAAATATTGAATGTTGCTTTTTCAATCAATATTTCCTAGTTGACTTTATCGACGACACCGTTCTTTAAGTGAGAATTTGTATCGTACACACTCTTGTTATGTAGATAGAATGGATGGAATTGTTGCATTCAGTACTAAATCCCCGTTTCCCTTCTCCTCTTTCACTTTTTACTGGCAACAGGTTGTTAGGAAAATTTGTTTTAAAGCGATTTTGAATATTTCCCAAGCTGTAAGCATACTTTTGGAATTATATTACTGGCTTGTGATGAATGGTAAGAAAAAATTAGTCTTTGCGAAGCATGTAATTTCAGCTAAGCAGTTAAAAACTCTATCATGTGCTTTTTTCAGAGAAAAAGTTATTTTCATTGAACTAAATTTAGTGCGTATTTTATTCGGTTTGGAGAAAAGGTTTAACATATAAATATCTTCAGATAAGTATCAAAGGTGATATAGCGAAATGAAATTATGAAAACTAATACTTGGAATATTTTCACTTAAAAAAAAATTCTAGATAAGAAATTAAGCTTTCATTTGAAGGCTTTTCACAATACAATGGGCTGAAGTGATTTCTTCATTTAGTTTATATAAATAAAGGATAAGTTTTGATTGATATGAAAATTTTACTAAACAACATTTTACTGTTTTGTAAAGCAATCTATTATTTCTCCTTATTTATCATCAGAAACCTCCTGTTTTATCAAAACAATTTATTGTTTAAAACTGTTTCTAAATTACAGCTATCAAAGAAATCAACCGTATAAACAAGAAATATTGTGTTTAGTTGCTATGCTAACTGTCCAACTTTTGCATAAGATGAAACTGCTAACAAATATTCAAAGAAGCATCAAGTCACTGGTAAAAAGGTAGAAATATTTTCCAAAATTTTAATGGTTTTTAAATTTTTAGGATATTGCAAAGTTTGGTTAAAATTATCACTCTCCATAATCACTCTGTGTCATTGAATTCGTCTCGCTCTGTTCTGTAGCACTGAACCGCGCCAATTTTCCCATATATACATGTGCTGAAATGCATCTTTCCAATTTTGAAAAGGTATTCAGGAAACCTTCCATATCCTGATACAATTTGCACTGTTATCGGGTGATGTAATCTTTCTTGTAAGTTTTGGCTTCGGTATAAATTCCTATGTTGTGCGTCCTTTGTGCGACATTATCCATCTATCCCGCCTCTGCATAGTCATCTTATTTCTTTCTTTAACGTTTGGAGGGATTTCGGGACAACACTATCTATTTATGTTTGGGTACAGCCTCTACTGCATATTCATCTGCTCTCTCTTTTCCGCATATTCAAACATGAGCTTTAATCCAATCCATTTCGCCTGTCTATACCAGTGCTCCATCTCCTCACAATAATCAAGCGCAATTTTTATTGCCAAGTCTTTGTCTTGGTAATTTGTAGTGTGATTAGAAATGTTAGAAAATGGTTTTTATCCTTTTCTCTGCCGTGAAATTATATTACCATTGCCGCACATGCCCGTTTATCACCTTCAAATCCATCAGTGAATATTTCGATCCAGTCGACTCTTTGTTATTTGTTTTGAAAACTGATGCTTGGCCGTTTCGTCGGATGGATTTCAGGATTGCTGTTTCTTTCTAATATTCTTCCATATCACATATTTTATCACCAATTGTTATATTTACATTTTTGACTATCAATTTAAAACTGGGTGTACATTTCCATGGCCCAAAGATTCAAAGGTAGGATCTCAGCTATGACTTGAAGTGTTTCGACTGATACAGTTCTCTGAGCACCTGGTATTGCAATTAGAGGCCAGCACTCTGCAGATATCAGGTTGCTCCTGATTTTCTTAAGATTTGTTACCCAAGTCAAATTATAAAAAAACTGTTCAACTACTTCGGCATATAATCTTCTTTTGTTATTTTTTCCAGTATAATCCATCTTCATTTCTAAAATAATCATCTAATAATACCTCCATTTATTTCTTCAGCTTTAAAAGTTTTCTGTCAATGTTGGTTTGCTGTCCCGATTCATTAAATATTTAATTTAATTCAAGTCTTAATTGTTTAGATTTCATTATAATATACAGGGAATTAGTTGATCATAATTTCCTTAAACATAATAGACGTTTGTGTTGTTTTCCCACCATTAAATTTAAACTTATGGATGATTCCCCAGTTGAGCTGCTCTTCAATAATTTCAATTCCTTTCAATTCCATTTTTTCCTTTCTCCTTCCAGCAATAATTAAGAGGGTATCATATGCGTATCTCTGTATACCGCAGTCTTCTGGGAAAGGAATTCTATGTGCTTAATTAATCACAAGATTCCAGAATAAGGGACCTCTATAGGACTCATTGGTAGCCTCTCCCCTTTTTATGCAAAATTCCGAAATGTCTACCTCATTTTTGTATACCCCTCGTATGCCATGAAGGGCATCCTTAATTAAGCAGAATGGGTAACTTGTGTAGCTTATTTCTAATAGAGGATGCAAGATACTTCCTCCCGAGAGAGATTAGAATGCATCGTTACGTCTAAAAAAAGATAATTATCTTCATCGCACTTATTAATTTTGTGCTTATATCTCACTATAATGAATCACAGTCTGTTTCAAACGAGTAGATGTTACGAAGCTCATATTGATTTATGTCAAATACTAAGTTCATCTTTGTAAGATGTTGCAACATATGTGTAATTCTTACTTATATTGGAGATTAGGAAGATTCATTTATAAGACCATGGATTTTCTGAATTATTATTTGATTTGGAGATAATAATTCTCTTTTATCTTTTCCATGAAGTTGGAAATCATTCAAATTTTTGACACTTATTGTAAAGCTATGAAAATATGTTCATTTTTTTGTGGTTTATTTTATCTAACATTTCCATTGTTGTATTATGTAGAGAGGAGTTTTCGATTTTACCATATTTTTTATTGTTTTTCTCTTCTGAACTTTCGTGAAAGAATCATCGCTCTTTGTTCTTTCATATTCTAAAATTTCTTTTCTTGTGAATTTCTGCATTCGGTTTTCATTATTAATATCATCATCTTGAAATGAACTACTGAATATCGATTTTATTGTTTATGATTTGTTTCTTGTTTTAGAACCATCTCCTCTTTTGCTGGCGCATAATATGGAATTTAAAAAAATTACCAAACACAAGTATAACACTGGAGGAAAATAACAGACAAACTAGAAAAATATGAAGTAATAAATTTCCTTGATATTAGACATTCTCTGTAAAATAAACCAGGCAGAAATTGAATGGAAAAAAAGTTAACATTTTTTTTTTGTTCCTGTTTAATTTTTTAAAAGCAAATTCCTCATTTGAAAACATTCCATTATTAAATGACTGAATGTCCTTAAATTCATAGCAGCCAAATATCGGAGTTGCTTTTCCTTTGATTTAATCGATTATAATCGATTCGGTAATTAGAATGAAGCTGGAATAGTATACCATGTTTTTATAACTGCAAAGAAAGAATATTTTTCTATTTCGGAGACCCTGTATGACATTCGTTTCCCTTCCTAAGTGGATTATATAAACGAATGCTTATTGCAATTCTGTTGAAAGCGGCTGTTTAGATACTTGCGTATCTTCATCGTACAATGCAAATCAAATGTCATCCGATCAAATATCTAGCCCCAGGTTTATCATTACGTTATTTAAATATTTCAGTTATTCAAGTATTTAAAATCGCAAACTCTCAGACTCAAAAAACCTGTGAATTTTAGAAAATTCCTCGAAGATCTCATTGAAAAATTTTCTCGACACCTATGTCATTCGAAATCATCGCAAAAAACATTCCCTTATCATCATTCATTTCCTTTTCGACTAAGAAACATAGAAAACAGCTATTCAAAGTTTCAACTAAGATTATATACATCCGAATTGTGAATAAAATAATTCTAAGTACAGTGCATCTAAATTAAACAGTAAATGCGCAACTCGTTTCACAAATACTTTTGCAAATGGATCCTTACACTAACTTAGGATAACCAAGAAAGGTGCTCCTTAGGATTGTTTTACATCATAACAGCAGTTTTACTGATCAGTTCCTTGCAATCAAATATAAGTTTGTTGATCAAGCGAAAAAATGCATTTTATTGACTGCTAGTTTATCGGTATTGAGAATCCTACAGTGCCCCACAAATTCATTCCAAGCATGTCATCACATAATGCACAACAATTTCAAAAAAAAAAAAAAAAATAAGAACAATGTCCTTTCCAATGATTTAATTTGGATTGCAGTACAATCCTGCATCACCGTAAACTACCTTGGTGATAAAGTCAATAAGAAGCGCATATGTTTCTAAAAAGATGTTTTCAAGCGACTTCATCTATCAAACTGAAATTCGAATTACTCGAAACAGAGAAATATGTAGTATAATTCGAGGAATTTAATAGCATTAAAGCTCAATATCTTTTAATAACGTTTAATATAAAAATCGATAGTATACTGACACTTATTCCTGAAATAAATTTCTTCCAAACAAAGGCCAGCCATTTCAAATATCAATTAACTTTTGCAGGATTTGGAACATAATGTTTCTCGATGTATAAATATTGAAAAAAAATGCATTCAACATGCCATCTTAAGAAAATTATTTCGATGCACTCTCATTGAACTTGACTTTCGCCATCTTTATTGAATCAAAAAATGTAATAATCATCATCCTGAAATTTGGCGTTAGATTTAAATACTTAATTTGATCGTCACATTCAAGCTTAATTTTTATTTCTCTTTCGTATTTTAATGCTTAGATCAATCATATTTTTTCTTATTTCTTTGAAAAATATCATTCCTGGTAATACTTTTAAGAACTTAAGAAATGAGAGTTTTTGAAAATTTTAGAAGAAGCATCTGAAGTGAGGAAAAATTTAAAGAATATTTTAAAAAAAATCTAAAGACTAATATAAGCCGCTTTCAGTGATGATGAGCTGTTTCGCAGAATAATTCGAATTATTCATGGAAGCAACTTTGATGAACTATATTCTGGGTGATCAGCAAATAAACATGATTTCAAAATTAAATATCTCTTTAACAAAGATCGCTAGAATTATGCTGTAAACTGTAAGCTTATTAGCAAAACTGTAAAAATTCTGTACAAAAGTTTAGAAAATTTAGTTACGAAAATCCTTAATCACAATGCTCATAGATGCTTTCAGTGTGACGCCAAAAAGAAAAAAATGACTCCTTGTGACTTTTTTCTGAGAGGAGCATTGAAAGACACTGTCTATAGAAACAGTCTCGACACTCTACATGAGCTTGAATCGTTGATTGGTGTTGCATCCGATTCCATTTCCGTTGAGACATTGCAAGACGCGATGTCAAATTTCATTGTTCGATTACGCCACCTCATTGTTTCGAATGGTGAACATTTTGAAAAAATTGTATTTTGATTGCAAAGAAAGTATCACTTTATTGTTTTTCTTAAGACTCCTTTCATAGAAAGTGTTTACAGCGCAGAACACCATCTGTTAACGATTTTTGTAACTAAATTTTCTAACCTTTGTACACTATTTTTACAGTTATGCAAATAAACGTACAGTTTACCGCATCATTCTATCGATCTTTTTTGTAGAGATATTTAATTTTGAAATCAGGGCTTATTTGCTGATCACCCTGTATTATCAATAAAGAAAGCAGTATTGGAAATGATATTTGCACAATAAACATAACTTAATATAATCTTTAAAACTACTAAAATTAAGCGACTAAATTGCTCTAATATTAAATTCTATGTCTCCCTCAATTTGTTGCTTTGCAGTGTTTATGGGAAATTATGAGGACTACAGTTTATGATACATGAAATGTAATGAGCTTTTGTTGAAAGAATGTAGTTTATTTGTGCGAGATGTATGGCTAGGGAACCTTCTAGTTGATCCTTTCCCCCTTTCCGAAAATGTGCAGAGAAATAGGTTTTTGAGATTTGTATCGAATACGTGATCCAATTGCGACAAAAGATGAATTAATGTGTCTAAGAATTAGGAATTTTCATATAAAAAATAAAGGAGAACTTATTACTGTAGTTGGTGCTTGAGATCATGCCTGATGTATTTCAGATATATTCTTCCAAAATTCTGGCTAATTGTGTAAACTTTTAAAACAGATATCATAATTAGAATTTATAAAAATTGCAAAATTTTCATTGACGTGAAGACTCATTCTTCACATCCCATGAGTCCTCATGCGTAATTAAGGTTGACATATAAAATGAAAGATGTTGGGGAAACCGTTGATGATGTATCTAGACTTCATAAACCTCACACGAATTTTTGAAAAATACGGTGGGCAGAGACAATTGAATTATGCTTGGGGAAATCTCTTTGATTATTCTTTTCCTTTTAATATATACTCCGCAATCTCCGGCGATCATTTGCCAATGCATGATATTAAATTATTATACCATTTTAATGAGATCATTTACTGATATCAACAGTTTAAGGAAATTTTCTATATCACAAAAGAAAATTATATTAATAACAAAAGAAAATTATATTGACAATATAGGTTGATATTCTCCTGATTTGTGGGTATAATTGCAAAATGGTTAAATAAATGGGCAAATAAAATAAATTTAAATAGTTCATTTGTAGATTCTATAAATTTCTATTTCATGATATCAAATCAAAAACGGAGTAAGAACTCGGACTGACCACTGATGGCGCATCTTACAGAAGTGAGTTTCAAATAAAATAAAATCTGTACAGCGTATGTGGCTAAAATAGTATCTGCAGTTGTTTTTTCCTGCCTTCCTATGTCCAATGAAGTAGTATGATTTCTCTCATAAATAGAAGATCAGATGTCACAGACGATTTATTATTAATGCATCTAAGGATAATTTACTTTCTTATGAAACAGAAACCGACGGAATAGTCACAATTTGTTGAAGGAGAACTCTATCGTAGTTTTGTGCAGAAGATAATGTGATAATGCAAAAAATATTTCAACTACAAAAATATTACCCTCCTCAACGACTTTGACAAAATCGTATTTTTTGATGCATCTAGAAAATGAATGTCGTTGAGGAGGGTAATTTCTCCATATATAGAACTCATAATATTCCTATGAAATTAACTTTGACAAGGACAGACCAAGGGTTGGAGTTAAGGGACATGCTCCTTAGTTTTCCTTTTTAAAAAACATTTTGATGAACAGCTTAAAATTGGAATATTGACTACAGCTGTAAATGTTGGGGGCTCGATGTTCTGGTTGCGATATATTTTAAAAACGGAATGCCATAACCTTAGTTGATCATGTATAATTCATGTAGGTGCCATAAGCTTCAGGCAAAACCAAAATTCTTAAAATTAGTGCAGTTTTTGTAGTTGGAAGATTCTGAAGAAATCATTATCATTAGGCAATTACATTTAATCTGGTTTCTGATATTTCTTTCAAATCGACTGTTGCTTATGAGCTGAAATGTATTACTCGTACTTTTTCTTCCTAGACAATGCACAAGGTAACAGTTATTTTCAAACTTCTATCGAACCTTCAGTCTGATAAGAAGTGTCCTCATTGATTGGCGTATTTAGTATCTCCCGCATGAAATAAAAGTAGCTACATTTATCCTGAGACTGGAGCAGGGTCATCGATCATAGGCATTAAATTTTTAAAATAAATAGACTAGCTAACTTCGACGACAACTCCTTACTCACAATATTAATAGCAATAATTTAAAAGTGCCAATCAAATTTGATTAGCTGCAATTTATCACAATGTTATATATCTGAAATTGAATGGCAAATAAAATTCGGGAAATGGATCCAGTTTTTGAGAAAAGGCTATGCAAACATTTTATTTTTTTCTCAGTAATAGATTGCAGTGGTGATGAATACATCATTGATGATGTATTTAAGGATTACGAGTCTTTATATTATTTAACAATTGATGAAACATGACATGTGGCTAAGGCATTAGGATTTATTACTTAAGCTTTCTAATTTCTATATAAAAAGAGACGTAAGGTTAATTTTCGGAATTATTCCAGTTATTGAGTGTGGTTAGTGCTTTAACCAAGTAAGTTTACTTTAATTTATATTCTCATAATCAATATAGAGAATTTTCGCTGATTTAATATGATAGGAAACTGGTAAAAAAATTAGCGGAATCAGCCTAATCATTTGATAGTCTCTTTTAATTCTTTATTTTTCTGGTATATTTAAACAACCGAAGATATTGAGAATAAGAAAGGTTTGATGAGGAACCCAGAAATCATGAGTTTTAACAAGAATTACAATTTAATGACTGAAGATTTTTTAATTAGAAAATATAAAGTGAAGTTTTTTTTTTCCAAATCTTCTATGAAAATTTGAAGGTGCTGGAGATCAAATATCTACTGATGATTAATGTGTATTTAAGAGCTTTCGTTTTAAATAATAACAGGTGAAATGACTTAGGAGACCTGCCATGGTCTTTCATCATAGAAATTGTACAGTGGATCCGTGATTTTTATAATCATTTACAATGCTTTGGATAGGCGATGGTGATGATAGTTTTAGGGTTTCTGATTTCCTGATGAAAATAAAAGTTGGCTAATCATTGTAGGAAGTACGCTTGAGGAACATTGTGTTCTCTATGGGAAAAAACACGACAGTGGAAATTTCTATATTCAGATTTCTTACGAAAATGCGGACCAATTGGAGATAGGCAACTACTATTATTGTATAATCGATGATAAATTTTGTTACAAAAAATTAAACCTGCCTAAATCTTACAGTTTGGGTTTGTGATTTTTCTATCGAATGCCCATTTCTTTTCCCATTTCTCAATGACATTTAAAAAAGTAAAAAGATTTTATTTCAAAATTGTTTCAGGAAATATAAAATATTTTATCTAAGTAAACTTCACTAATACTCTTTAAATTTTATATTAAAAAATATACCTTTTTGTTGAATGAAAATGAACATTTATGGAGTTCCCGAGTTCGACGATTAAAGGCTCAAAATTATTACTGAAAATTTTTGCCATTTTTTGCAAATTTGGCGCCAACGTATTCTCAAATATTTATTGAAGAATAGTATTTTCCCAAATTGTTGTTGAAAAAGTTATATTTATATCGAGAAAAGAGGAGAACTTCGAAATGTGTAGCTCTTATCGCATGTATGTAGCATATATCTCCATTTCGAATTTGGGTAAAGTACAGTATTTACTGGACAATTAGCAAATTTTTAATGGAACAAATTATTGAATATTTAAATAGTTTTCGAAAGGCAAGAGACATGGTTGAGTAGAGTTGGAGGCAAAGAGTAAGCGAATTGTTTGATATTATCCGACATTTAAAATGAAGTTAGTTCTGTAAAATAGAAACACATAAGTTTTGCAGAAAATTTTTGTTCCTCCTATAATTTCTGCAGTAATTAATGCATTTCTTACTGCTAGAATCACTTAGTTGCCAAAATAATAATCATTTGAATATAATTTAAGAATGTACAGTTGGTCCGAAGTAGCTATTTATTCTCTATGAAGTTCTCAACCATAAACGTGCGGAATGTGAAAGAATTTTACAAGCATGTGCAGACGACTCTGGATGCGGACATTTCTTTTTAACTTTTTTAAGAATAGAGTAGAAAAACATTGGCTGCTTTATAGAACAGAACGAAAAAATCTTATTTATAGTTCAGTAAACCGAAGTGTGAGTATATTATGTTTAAATGAGTGACGCTTTTTTCAAATTCCATCAAAGTCCTATTCATTTGGGTTCGAAAATTTAGCCAAATTTGAAGTTTTATCTCAAAATTAAATGACGTGTAAATCGGGTTGAACAAATTGCAAGAAAAAATAAGAACTGCAAGGGCTATCTGGGACTTGTGGCCTGTAATTAAACATAGATATTTGACGGTAATTAGAAAACAATCTTTGAAGGAATAAAATTTAGTCCCAATAAAGCACATAAGATTAATATTATGCAGATTTGGAGGATACTTGATTGTAATAATTGTTATTGTTCCCCTTTAAATATGGCTGGTTGATCCTCTTTTTATTTGGAGGTTTGTTTTCAGAAGGCAGTAGATATCAGAAGTGTAAAATAACAAAAATGAATGGATGACGAAACATATATTTATCATGAGATTATTTTTAACCTTTTTGAACTAATGCCTTCAAGATTCTTTTAAAGGTGAAAATCTAAGTTGGTTATCAGATATGGGTGTGGGTATAGCAATTTTTTTAACGGTAGAGAAACCGAAGGTGAGTATGCTGGGTGATTGCAAAAAAAATTTATGGCTTAGTTCATTGTTATAGGACAGGTCATAATTTGTATTAAGTGTAGAATCATTGACGATGTAAAGATTGTCAAAAGACTTCATGTCTTATGATCTTTAGCTGTTCAATAGTCAGACTATCTTACAATCGGGAACTTTAAAAAATAATTAAATCTTCTGATCAGAACAGCATGCCCTTTTTTCTTAGGACTCTTTAAGATGTTTGGAGAAATAAGAGATTTCACTCTTTACCGATGCTTGCCGCAATTGGCGGAACTATACACACTGAAGTGACAAAAGTCATGGGATAGCAATATGCAAATATACAGATGGCAGTAGTATCGCAACGAAAAAGTATAAATGCGCGTTTTCCAGAGCTTTCATTTGTGTTCAAGTTATTCATGTGAACAGGTTTTTCGGGATTTATGGCGGCACGACGAGAATTAACAGACTTTGAACGTGGAATGTTAGTTGGAGCTAGACGCATGGGTCATTCCATTGCGGATATCGTTAGTGAATTCAACATTCCGAGATTCACAGTATCAAGAGTGTGCCGAGAGTATGAAATTTCAGGCATCCCATCCCATCATGGACAGCGCAGTGGGCGACCACCTGCACTTAACGAACGAGACCGCCGACGTCTGTGTAGAATGGTCAATGTTAAAAGACACGCAACACTTCGTCAAATAACTGCAGGAATCAATGTGGGACGTGTCCGATAGGACTGTGCGGCGAAATTTGTCTTCCTTGGGCTATGACAGCAGAAGACCGAATCGAGTGCCTTTACTGACAGCACGACATCGCCTGCAGCGAATCTCCTGGGCTCGTGAGCATATCGACTGGTCCCTAGACCAGTGGAAAACCGTGGCGTGGTCAGATGAGTCACGATTTCAGTTGTTACGAGCTGATGGTAGAGTTTGAGTGTGGCGCAGACCCCACGAAGCCATGAACCCAAACTGTCAGCAAGGCACTGCTCAAGCTGGTGGTGGCTGCATAATGGTGTGGGCTGTTTTTACATGGCATGGACTCGCTCCTCTGGTGCAACTGAACCCATCATTGGCTGGAAATGGTTATGTTCAGCTGCTTGCCGATCACTTGCAGCCATTCATGGACTTCACGTACCACACAACGATGGGACTTTTATGGATGACAATGTGCCATGTCACCGGGCCAGAACTGTTCGCGATTGGTTTGAAGAACATTCCGAACAATTCCAGCGCATGATCTGGCCACCTAGATTGCCCGATATGAATCCCATCGAGCATTTATCGGACATCATCGAAAGGTCCGTTCGTGCCCAAACTCCTGCACCATCCACACTTTCACAATTATGGACGTCTATACAGACAGCATGGCTCAATATTCCTGCAGAGGACTTCCAACGACTTGTGGACTAAATGACACGTCAAGTTTTTGCACTTCGCCGGGCAAAAGGAGGACCGACACGATATTAACAGTCATCCCATGACTTTTGTCACTTCAGTGTATATTGAATTTGTAGACACTCTGTAATGTAAATTTCGAATTTTGGAGGGAAAATTTTTTGAATAGCGGCAAACGAGGTGAGATAGAAATAGTAATATGCAAGACGAAAAGAACTTTCAGATGCCTGAACATGAAAAAGATATTTGTGATTTTATCAATATTGCAGCATTTTAGAAGGAAATAAAAGAAATTTTTCAGGCTGTGCAAATATCACTATAATTTATTGAGAATGAAAGCATACTATTTCCTATGTAATTGCTATTGTGTTAGTGATCTTTTAGTGTTTTTGCTGTGATTAAGTTATGTATCCGTGACTTGTAAACGTCTAAAGATGAATATCGTATCGTATATATTACAGCTTTAAAATACATTCTCATGCTTTAAGTCTTCAACTCCACTCTGAGTTGGAAGGATGGTATTATGCATACTTCGTAGGATTGGTGT
>JAPMOQ010065898.1:0-12452 GCA_026543055.1 Argiope trifasciata
TGCGTAAAAGAGTCTTTTTTCAATGCTTTGAAACCATGACTCATTTGGAATAATACTGTAAAATATTATAATTACAAAATAAACCATTGTTTGGAAATATAAACTTTTGTCTTTAAAACTAAATGAGGCGTGAAGAAAAAGTCCTTAAAACTTTAATTACATTCTTTAACTTTTCCTACGAGCTCTCCCAGATTAAGCGTTAACTTTTTCACTCTAAAATCCTCATTGATGTACAGGTTGTTGAGATGATGAGCCTCTTAAATGGCCAGCCAAAATCTCTAATCTTATGGCTTGCATTTTCTGCTCTTATCTAAGTTACGTAGACTTAATTAACCCTGTGTCCTTGAGAAAATAATCAACTCCATTGAATGAGCTGTAGAATCATGTTACCAACGGAAACATACACAATGACATGCTCTTCCGGCTGTTGGTTGAATTATATTATCCTGAAAACATCGCGCAACGAAATTTTAAATATGAAATATTTATTCAGGTGGGTGGAACTTGAAGTTTTTCTAAGTTTACTAGATATGCTTTTCGCTGTTTCAACACTTTTTTAAATATAATCAATTACTTTTTGAAAGATAATTAATTCAAGTTCAATTAGTTTTATTAAAATCAGAATTATCTTTCAATCAGAATTCTAATCCTCCTTTTGCCCTTTTTTTCTTCTTTTTACTACTACGTGGTAAATGTTTATACGAATGCATGGTTATACGTTGGGTGCATGTTTATACGAATGATAAGAAGTTAAATGGCAAGATAAAAGTATTTCAACTTTTTTATTTATATGAAAACTCAGTGTCTACTATTATTAATACTACTACGGAGTATGGAAAAAAAACCTGTTTAATATATTTTTAAAAACTTTCTTTTGCATGAAATAAGCAGAGAAAAATATCGTAATTATGAAAAAATTTCGTCTTTGAGATAGCCACTTGAATTATTTAAAAGTATTTGATAATTTAATTTGGAAGAAAAATCATATTAAATGTCACTAATAATAATTCAAAATAAATAATCCATTAAATAAAAAATAACTCGAAACTTATTAAAGTTAAATAATTTGCAAATTATTCTTCTTATTTTTTCATATTAATCTATGATTTTAAGAATAGCAATTTCATGATGAAATCCCCCAACAATTGGAATATATTGTAAAAAGTCAGATATTTAAATTATAATACAGGAAATCTTCCTCTTAATATATATATCATTTTCTTGTTTGTTGGCATCGTTTTACAAAAATGTAACTTTCTGTTGAATAACAGTATTGTTAATGAGTAATAATATTTATGCAATTATCATGATTTCTTCAATTCAAACAAAATACTCAATTTATAATGCTAATAAGTTTTTCTGCATTGGCTGTTTTTCTAATGGTGTGTTATAATAATTCTTTCTGCCAATAGCAACACGATTATTATGGGCAGTTGAAAAATAATCTCCAGGGTTTTCAGACATAAAACTTTAATTTCTTTACTAAAAGTTTGATATTCTCTAAGGAAGCAAAATTCCCTTATTTATCCAGAAAACCTACTTCCACAACTTGTAGTGTTTCTTAAAGTGGACATAAATAAATAAAATGCACAAGTAAGAAGCTTAATACACTTAAACTAAAATATTTATATAGTGAATCATCACATGTTTGTTCCATATTTATTTCTTATAATAATAAATTATTTATATAGTGAGTCATCACATAAATGCACATATATAGTTTGCATTGATTATTTTCTCATGCTTTCTTTTTGTTATTTGTTAAGGAAATATATTTGACAATATTTCAAAGCAAATGCGCATATTAGTTTTTTTTAATGCAGTGTTTCCACCTTTTTATTTTTTATATTTATTACATAGATAAAATAATTTCTCAAGCAATTAAATAAGCTGTCCTCTCTATTTCAGATAAGAGCTTTAAAAAATAAAATCGACAGAGGAAATGTTAAAATGTCCAAAGTATGCGAATCGTAAGTAAATTTTTTTCTAGTTTTATTGTATACACTCTTTAAAACCATGCCGTTTTTTTAAATATTATTTTTACAAAAAAAAAAGAAAGTTTTATGCTTGAAAGACAGTAAATTCCAAAAGTTACTTTTAGTTTCTATGATTCTTTGAAAGTTTCTTTAATTTAACTTAAATCTTACAAATTTCAGGAGTACGGATTTAAAGCTTTCAAACTTTCTTAGTTTAATTAAAATTATATAATACATGTATAATTTTGCTTTATTTATTATTAAAGTTTATATGTTAGTCCAAAATCTTTCATGCATTAAGAAATCCAGTAATCTGAGGTATTAAATAAAATTCAATGAATTATAATGGGATTCAATTAGTATATGTTTCGCATAACGAAAGCATTAAGAAAATATTTTCTTCTGAAATTTAAATAATTTTTTTACGAGAGATCCTCTTTTTTCAGAATCTATATTAATATTGAATAACTATTGCATTAAAAGGACTTATAAATTAAAATATTATTTTGCAGTTTTGATTATTAAGTACATTTACCCTTTTGAGTTTGTTAAAAGTATTTTAAAATTGTAGTTGTACTTAAAATGTTTCCCATTCAGTATTCGGTGCATTTCTATGTCTCAATTAGTTTGTATAAGACTAAAGAGGAGTAATTGACACAAATTTAACGGAAAAATTAATGTTTAATTGGTGTGAGGAATTTCTACATATTTGTGCTTATTTTGTTGTATACATTTGAATTTATTATATATATATCTGATATTAGAGAAATGTCTTTCTTGGCATTAAATATTACAAAAAGCTGCAGATATTTTTCTTTCTGTATTAAGGATTAAATAAAAAATGTTTGGATTTGACCATCACATTTTGATGAATTTAAATAAAAATGCTTTTTAAAAGATTTTTAAATCAAAAATCATTTGTAGTTCACCTCTACCAACATGCTTTGATAAATACAATCGATGGGCATTTATCGGTTTTTTTTAAACATTTTTTTTATCTTTACTTTAAAAATAATGTGAGAATTGTCTTCTAGAGCTCCATGAGATCGAACATAGATATTTGTTCTCGCTACAACAAATTTTTCCGATTGCAGTTGATTTGATTCTGATATTCTTAGCCATATTATTGCTTATTTTTACTAATAAATAATAAAAGAAAATGCTTTACCAAAAGTATTTTTTTCAATTTGAAATCGAAGCCTGGGTATTCCAGTTAAATGTATTTTATGTGTGATTAGAACAATATTATTATCAAGGTATTTCATTGAACACAGGTTCTTTCATAAACAGATTTCATACCCGCTGCCCAAATTCTATCATTATACATCTGTGATGGATTTTTTATAATTATTATTCCTCTGCTTTAAGTATTATTTATTTCTTTGTAATGCTGTATTATTTACTTTCATTTCATACTTTTTGAAGAATTTATTTTCTTTCCATTTAAAATGCAAGCAATTCACCTCCATTGAGTTAAAACCGAAAGGAACCTTCAAGCTGAAACGCTGGAGATACTGTTAGTATAATGTATCGTACAAATAAAGAAAAGTTAAGATGAGATCAAACCATGCTATTTATATTGCTTCTTTATACACATTTAATGAGCTAAAAGTGACGTCAATTTAGTTTAAGGGCATTTTTCTCAGCATTGTTGCCTGTTGTTTAGACATTTATTATGAATTAATAAATACAAACAATCATGCCCATCGGAAGGAACTCCAAATTACATTTGTTTCAAAATACGTTTATTGCAAAACATTTCTTCAACACATTATTTTCAACAATGATTCTGGTTTTCTTTGATAAGAAGTTGATTTCGAGTTACATATCTTTGCAAATAATTTCTATCTACCATGTGCTTAACTTATTTCTAGCAGATTTTATATTGTTAATAGCTTTTTAAGAATTGTCCAGGTTTTCATACTTATTAGCTTCATGGAAAAAACATCCGAATCAAGATAACCGACATAAATAATTAAAATTAACCCTACTTGGCCATTTCTGACCCGTCCGAAACCACAAGCAAAAAAACTGAATGACCGGACTGACTGAACCGCATTACTGGCTGGAGCTACGGTTGTGTCCTAAAGGTCAACACCAGCCACGGTATAACCTTGCTGTGGGAAGCACGCCCCGTCATCAATAAGTCAATGCCTGCCATTGAACTCCACAATTTCTATATCCACTGGTGCGGATATAGAAATTGTATGATATAGATTTTATACTCACTTCATGTGGATATAGATTCCATAACTGCAAAGACCAACCACCATACCGAAAGTTGATCATAATTATTTCTAAGGAACATTCTGTGGGAGCAGCTCCACAATAAATATCCCATTACTGATAAATATTTTAAGGATTAAGAAATAAAAAAAGATGTTTCTGTAAAATATACTAATACCTCTCACCATTATAGCAATTAATCCGAAAACACGAATTAAGCAATTACTATGAATTGGAGACCCAAACCTAAAGCTTCTATTCCTTACTTCATTTATTATGAGATGAAAACTGGTCTTATCATTTCAATATATTAGAAAATTTATTTTATTGCTAACTGGTGAGATGAAACTTAGGACTTAACTAGGGAGGTGCGGTCTACGAGACCTAATTTTATTTATACACAAATCAAATTTTCTAATGAACGTATAATTATGAAAATCTGCCAATATATTTTGCAGATATATTTCTTGATATATTGACATGTTTTAGAGATGTTTCCGAAAAAATTTATCATTGAAAAAAATGCGTAACTTATGTTTTCTTCGCAAAATATAAGTTACAATAAATAATATTCTTGAAAAAACATATTACTTTCTTTTTTTTAAATCATATTATTTTTCCAATTCAACAATTTTATGAAAAAATAAATAACAATGCCTAAAATCGGTCCATTTTTCATTGGCTTGTGTTACTTTCCTAGCACGTTTTCTAGGACATTTTAACTATTCTGGTTAAGGACTAGTACATACTAGTATATATATATATATATATATATATATATATATATATATATATATATACATATACAGAAAGAGGAGAGAGAGGTTTTTATAAATTTTTCAAATTACATTGTCAATAGAAAAATTAATAACGTTTGTACATACATATCAGAATCAGTTGAATTCGAATTTCATCGAAAAAATGTTCTGCACAGTTATCCTTATCACTAAAATTTTTTTCTGCTTCATTTAAAAATCCCTGAGCACGGATTCATAATAGGATCAATAAGTTAGATTGTATTTCCAGGCGTAAGTTTTAGCTCTTCTGCTAAGTCTTTTTTATCACTGGGGTACTAACATGCACATGCCACCCTAAAGACCGCTCTATAAAAATAAGCGAATTATTTTTTAAATTATCAGCTGAATTCGGTTTAAAAAGTGCACGTGTATTGAAGGTAAAAAAACAGCAAGATACAGTGTCAATGCATTCAAGTGAGTTAAGAACAGAATATGGGTGACTGAAAGTGCATCGCTGGAGGTCTCACAGACTGTACATGTCCAATTATGGGTTAACCAATAAAATAGATCATGAATTATATTTGAGATATTTACAGTAAAACGATTTGTATTTCATTTCAAATCTTCCCAGTATCTACTTTGATATTCTATTTTTCTCCATTAGTATACTGGCATACATATTCTGTAAAAGTTTGCAATAAAATGTATGGAGCTTTATTTAGATACTAAAGTTTTTATTAATGAAACTTTGCTCTGCTAACCTCTTAATAATCGCTTGTTAACTCATACTAGTCAAGCGTTTAACTGCCCCATAAGCAAAGGATGAGTGATATGATGCAGGTTGTGGATTAAAGGTATAAATGCTAGATCCCAAAAGTGTCATCCTGTTGTAATGAAATAACTTCACCATTTCCTTTTAGGGATATTCACCAAATAGGTATGAAAACTTCAAAATGATTAGCGCAATTTCCCATTTATAAATTTTTCCATATATAAGAAACTCGTACATAAGTTTTTTATAATATAACAAAAAACTCATTTATCAAATTTTTTATAGAGTTTATATTTCAAGTTCCACGGTGGCTTAAATTTAAGGCTTTTTCATGAACAATTTTTAACATTCTAACTTGTTATTATCAACATTCAACTTCGACAATCATTATTACTGACATTTTTAAATTATCTTCAAGTATTCTTTGAAAGTATTTAAATATTATATATTATTTTTATCAGAATAAGTGCTGAATTCGTGTCATCTGCCAAATGGTTTATCAGCGAATCTTTAATATTTTTTTTGAAAATAATAATTTGCAGACATAAATAAAATATGGTTAAAATAGTATATGCTAGCTTCCTCAAACGGTTCAATGTTTTAATCAAATTAAATAATTTCAAAATTTCGTTATTCTTTTCAAAATGTTTACTTATGATGTTTGTTAATCTTTATGTTTCAATCAATTCCAACTTTTACCTTGTTTCAATAAATTTTTGAATCAATATTAAACTAGACTGAAAATTAATCAGTTGCTTTTCAAAATTTTCAATTTCCAACCAATAGAATCGAGACAAATTCGGTTTATCAAATAAAGTCATATCCAAATCGTTTTGCAAATCATGAAAAGCAAACCGTTTTGATCTGTGGCGTGAACAAAATATTGTACCGCGTGCCCTCGATAGCCACTAGTCGCCATCCCTTCTCTACACAATGCTTAGTCATCGACTGCCACCGCTGGTTTTCATCGGATGATTAAAATAATAGGATACATAATGCAATCAATTGATAATGGCATAAAGCGAAGAAAAATACAAGAGCCGCTCCAAAATCAACAATTAACTGCTACTCAAAAAGTCGCGCAAAATCTTTATAAATAAAAATGAATGTTTGTCTGTATGTTTCATATGCGCTGCCGTAGCCCTCATTCGATTCCGACAACATATTACTTGCAGTTGCGAGATGGTTATAGGTATAATATAATTGTCTAAAGTATAAAAAATATTTTCAGATATATATACCACATCTAATAACAATGGGTTAACCACCAATTAACTCGTCAAGGAGACACAAAACAGATTCAGTAAAAATGCTGAATTTAAGGTCAAAGTTAAAATTTCTTAGCTATTGTATGTAAATACAACGTAAGTCTTTCTCTGAGATAATAATTTTATTAGAGAGTGTTCAGTAAAATGTTAGGAGAACCAATCCTATAGGTTTGAAATTTTGTCTAAATATTTAATAAAATATTAGCGTGCTTTGCAGTAACTTCCGGAAACATTATATTACAAATAATTTTGAATAATCTTGGTTTTCAAAAAATTATATTTCCAGCTATATAAAAACTTTTATGGTATAAATATACTTTCTATCTTTAATAAATTTTAAAAGAAAGTATTTCAATCAAATTTTTAACATTAAACTGGAGAAATCTGAACGAATTATAAACGAATCACGAGATACAATAAATAGTTTCTTTTATTACCATTCTGCAAGAACACCGTGCTTTACAATTCCATAATAATACACAAATCTAATACATAAAAATGAATGTTTGTAGAATAGAATAATTAAAAAGGCATAAATACTATTTATGCTTCTCATGTATATATCCTTCAATTTCAATGATTGTATTCATTGCCGACAAGAAAATAAATATCATTCTTAATTAAACAAGATAGCTATTTCAAATTCTAAATCATATTTCCAAGATTATTTCTGCTGCGGTAGCAATGCGCCGAGTACCAGCTAGTCATATATAAATGCCGACTCATGAAAATACCTTTTCCCATATTTGAAACAATTACAATTCAAACTCCCTAGGTTTTAAAATTTGCTTTTGTCTTGTATTATTACATTGCATTTTGATTTTAAAACAGACCTGCAAAGCATCTTAATACATTTATCCCTTTTATTTTACTATATAGTCCAGCTATTTTATGTTTTGCAATAAATGCCAGAATATTCAGAAATGTCGGTAACTGTATTTTCTTCATTGCAGATACATTAATTACTACGAGCAATATGCGGAATATGACCCGTTCCTCACTCCACCAGAATATTCCAATCCTTGGATTTCTGATAGCACAGAGGCTTGGGATATGGAAAAACAAACGTGAGTCATATTTGTCTCTTTTCTTTTTAATTGGGAATTTCATCCTTGTTATATCATACCCAATAACAAAAGCGTTAGAATTTCTAATACGCATAATATTCTCTAATATACGCATTATATTCACATAAATAATCATATTTCATATTACTTTTGTAAATAAATGATGCGATTTGAAAAATGTATGGAAGTTAATATTTTTTTTTGCATTTCCCGAGCTCTATTAGACATACGAAGTGAAAGAAACTTAACAGCGTTTAGCATCCCTAAATAAAACTATTTTAGAAATTTCCGTGCACTTTTAGATACAATATGATACTCATGATAAATGATAGGATATAAATATACGAATAGATATTCATGGTAAACGATAAGATTTAGATATACAAATATGACGCCAATTACAGAAAACTCAGTAACGCTAGTTAAACAGAGAAGGAATTTATATTGAAGGTTTTGAAATAACGAAATTGAATGTTTTACATATTTGTTCATTGAAGAAAATATTTTTTTTGATAATTTGTCTCGAATTGTTAGGTTATTTTATGAAATAAGACTAACGGTAGTTAGTCTTAATATCTTAAGTAGTTAGTCTTAGTAATAGAATAAATAGTTATATGAAAAAAAAAATCGGCAGCGTACAGAAGAACATTTGTTAACTGACAAAAGCAAAATATTTTCTCTTTTGAAATCATATAGTTATTTAACTACTTAGAATTTTGTTATTATAAGTATGAAATATATTCTTATACGTATTTTAAACTATGACTGGTAGTATTACTCTTTCCATTTGCAATTTCATTTTATATGAAATTCTACAGATATAATCATTTTAATTTCACTCTAGAATACAGCCTATTTTAAGCACATCTATAGAAACAATGAAAAAATAATATTAATTTCGTGTTATTACCATTTTATATTCTGAAAAGGTCTTTCACAGGGATATTTCCTGACTATAAGATGAAATATCTTTGTTTCTTTTTCTCAAGGTGTGGAGATACTAGAAAAACGCTTTGAATACTTCTTTTGTTTTGTATTGGTCATAAAATTGCTATTGCAAAAGGCATTTTTTGCGAAATTTATCTAAGTCAAATCCTTTAGACTAATCTAGAGAACAAGATATTATGTGATATTTCCACGATATTGTTTGATATTCTAAATACCAGACAATAGTGTGAGGAATTTAATATTACTGAGCATTGTACGCTTCTTCAGTCAAAAATAGCACACAATTATTTTTAGTGGAGATATAACAGATAGTAAAGAAAAGGAAAGATATCCGTGAAATCCTTTTAGGAACCAATTAGTAGAAGAAATAACTTGTAAGCCCTCTTCATTTGTTTTTATTTATCTTTAAGGTCCGGAGATATCTTCTATCTTTTGCTCCCTTCAGACGAATATAAGTCTAGACAGAATGAAGTTGCCTATAACCGAATCGTTCAGTTACTTTTTCTCTAGGGCTATTTTTATCGAAGGAAAAACAACAACTACAAAAAGCGTTAATCCTAAAGAAGCCAAGAGAAACAATCTGTCTTTATCAAACTTTCTTTTCTATTCCGTAAAACAACAAGAAAGGAATCTACAAGCTGACAGTAAAAAAAGTTTTCAATTGCTATTTTTGACTTGGTCATTAAGACTTGGTATACGAGAAGTTTGCAGCTAATGGTACATAACTCTTCTATATTTTTCAAAAAAATATTCTTCTGGAATTTTTTACTCGACAGAATTTGCTGCAAATGATAATTTACGTTGAGGTTATTATTAATTAAAAAATAATTATTTATTTGTGTATTCCATCCCAACACAAATATCCATCAAAATCTATGAATTGAAATATCACTACAAAAGTTAAACGCAGAAATTCCTAATAAAATCAAGAAACCTAGTTAAAATAAGCTACCAAAGATCTCTTAGTCATAAAACCAAAAAAATATGAACACAAAGAACATACCAGTAACTAGTAAAATTCCAAAAGCCCTATAAAAAGCAAAGCTATCAGTGCAAACACACCACTTCAAATGTAGTTGTTGTTTTCATGTTTTAATCAGATTTTTTTTTATGATTGAGTGGTCCTTTGTAGTTTGTGTTAGTTTTATTGTGCTTTTTGCTTATATTTGGAAATAATGCATATATTTTTTGATATTGTATAATTTATTGTCTTAAATTTATTTTCGGGGTACTGGTTTTGTCTCTAAGTCCTGAATTTCTGGAAATGTTTGGCTCATGAAGAGTCACTATTTTTGGACGAACGTCAGACCCCTCACAGAAACAATTCCCAGTTTGAATCCCTGCTTAATGAGGATCCTTGAGAAAGTCTTCAGATTGGATTCGCCATTTCTTTCTTTTTTAATAATTTTACGCTAAACTTAATATTTATTTCTAATTTGATTAAAATCATCTGTGTTTTAGTGGTTGTAACATTAGCTCTCTTGAAATACAATGTTTCTTTTATTAGTTTGAAACGGAAAGTTTATTAGATTATAAGTTTCACAAAAAATATTTTTTAATTGGATTTCATAATGGTTGCATTTCTGATTAATTCTTTGGTCACATAAATTTTTTAATTAAAGCTTTTAGATTATCAATATTTTTTTAATATTTTTGTAATGAAAAATGGCTAATAAGACTTTATATAAGAATTTGAATTGCATAATTTTTGATCCGTAAGACATAATTCAAAATTCTTTACTACATTTACAGCATTCCTCCAATTGATGATACATGCTTATCGATTATTATTGAGAAATTATCTATTGGTCTACTATTATAATGAGTAATTTGAAATCACAAAAAAAGTAAACCGATAATAATAAGAAGGAAACGAACTTGAAAAACCAGAGTTCTAAATGTAATGACCAAAGTATTATGCATATTATTTGTAATTATTTTCAAATATTTAGTGTTATTGCGATATTTTTTGTATTTTCACAGCTTTACTTCTTTTGGAATACGTCGGGAGATCTTCAAATAGTCGACAAAATCAGGATCAATAACCATGATATTCATTAGAAATACCAGTAAACCTGTTACTTTTGCAAAGGGACTGATATTGAGGAAAATAACTATTATAACTTAATAATTATATATTAGGAACAACAATTTCCATGAATATTTCATGGTGAATATAATATACTGCTTCACTTGATTGTAATATTAAATAAAAAAAGATTAATATCGAATGGAAGCATCACTTAAACTACAGCTCGCAATAATGAAATGGTATCATTTGCAGAAACGTAATTGAATGTATTTTGAAAAAAGTATTTGCCAGCAACAAATCAAAACTATTCTGTATTTTGTTCACAAAATTATAAAAAGGAATAGTGAAACAGCAATAAATATGAATCTATAAATATTTAGTAATTTCAGAACTTCTTTGTCTGTATTGGTGATTGCTAGAGTAAATAAATCAAAATCAAAGTAAAAGTAAACAAACATATATGCGTCATTTAAAATGCGACAACATCAATGGACTTCTGGTATCTTATAAAGGAAATGCACTATGAAACAACAGGAAAGCTTCATATCATAGTTAATTTTAAAACTTGTTCTGTCTTTAATAAACTATTTTTGATTACAGAAAAGAAGTGAGTGCGCGTCGAGTGAAGCGATGGGCATTCTCTCTCCAGGAACTACTGAAGGATCCCGCTGGGAAAGAGCAGTTTTACAAGTTCCTCGAGAAAGAATTCAGCGCTGAAAACCTGAAGTAAGTTGTTGCCTCAATGTCCCAAGTCGCTGTTAGCATAGCATGATTGATTACCGTTTATCGTCAGCTTCCGCTCGAACGACGTCTTTCTTGCACCAGCTCAAGTCTCATTTTCTCGGCTAATAAAGATTTACGGATAACTTCTATCTCAAAGAAATTGCTTTACCAACATGTCACTAAGCTATGTTCGCATGTTTGAGTAAACGTGATAATACAGGATGATTTCAAAACTTTTAAAACTGCCTATTTTAAGTTCGATTTTTAAACTTTGAAAGCCCCCTTCTAAAAATTGTTTAATACAGAATTTACAAGCATATCTTATTGGCATGATATGCAATAAAAGGTTTATTCAGTCAAAATTGTCAATCGTTAGAAATCGTATTCTAATTTGTCAATATTAACTATAAGGGGTAATATTATATAAATAAGAATATGTGTGTGCGTGTGAGGACATACTATTTACATTAAAGTCAGAAGTAAATAATTTAGATAGGACCAAGTTGTGAAACTTAGCCAAATGTCTGCCTATGGCAAAACTATGTGACACCGTAGTATATTAAATACTCATTTTACTGAAACTGAACTATTTTTCTCTTCTCTTGAGTGAAGGCTTAGTGCTCGTTTTTTCTAAAACTTAAGGTCATGTGACTATGGACTAGTAGAACTTATGGCACCATCTATTATAGTGCAATAAAACTAA
>JAPMOQ010065904.1:0-29393 GCA_026543055.1 Argiope trifasciata
TATATATATATATATATATATATATATATATATATATATATATATATCGTGTGTGTGTATATATATCTTGTGTATTGCTAATATTATATCTATACGTAACACTGTATACAAATTGCAAACTGCATATATATACATAGTATGCAATAAATTATTTTTATCTAACCGTTATTTTTGCAGTTGTCGGTCGTAGACATATATTTTTAGTCGCAAAAACTTTCAAATTCTTTAAACATTAATATAATAGAGCTTCTTTTGAAAATAAATAAAAATAGGAAAATTACAAAATCTAACTTTTTATACATTTATCAGAATGCATGCAAATTTGTGTTAAATATAACTATTTGACACTGCCTATCGTTCTTAACAATTAAATTTAAAGAAAGTTTACACGTATCTTAATGGATATAAAAGAAAAGGTTGGCAACAGCAGGACAAAAACTAGCAGATATTCTATTTTAAAATTTGGGCTGACTTATCATCAGCATTTATTCGTTCGTAAGGACTGCAGCACATCTTGAAATTATTTGTAAATAATATTTTCAGCTATTTCAAAGAATTTCCTTACTTCTTCACTTTGAAAATTCGGCGATGAAATAAAATGAAAAAAGGCATTGAAAACGTAAATATCAGTTTTTTAAAAAATGAATCAACAAGTCAACAGATTCGTCACGCAGTCCATAAATCAATTGAGCAAAAAACTGATTGTTTCAAACAACTGATATATATATATATATATATATATATATATATATATATATATATATATATATATATATGAAATTTGAAGCGCTGGAGCTGCAATCACAGCAAACCTGGCTTGGAGTACTTTTTTTCCTCTCTGATCCAATTTTAGTCTATATTCCCGTGGGTGTCCACCACACTCCTTTTTTACTGAACATTTTGAATTTTGTTTTCAATTCGTTTCTTGACAGAAACACGTATACTTATAGCATTCATTTTCTTTTGATTGTGGTTAGACTTCGAAACGATGACGCGTAGAAATATTTTCTTAAGTTATTGAGATGAAATTCTTAAAAAGGAATAACTTATCATTAAATTATAACATGTAAAGCCAATGAGAATAGGAAATCATTTATTTCACTTCTTACTTTATATTCACGTTATCAAAATGTCTACTTGAGGAAACAAGTGTGTGACGAGAAGGGAATTCTGATATTTTTTGTTTTTTGAATTATCACTTCAATATTCATAGTTTTTTATTGACCAAACTACAAATAATTTATATCATACACTGGTTATTTAATGTGTTTGCAATGAAACGAACTTCATACGCGGAATTGAAATAAATAAAAAATTGCTTACGTATTTTTTTAATTTTATTTATTTCTATTTATTTTGCAATTTTATTCTCTGAAGAATCGCCTTTGTTTAGCATATTAGAGTTATTTAGAATTATGATACATGTATTTCCTTATTTTAGGAATGCAAATAATGAATGAGAGAAAACCTGGAAATGCATAATAACGCGCCTATGAACAGCATTGAATTCCTTCTTTCTTTATTCTACTCAGTATTTTTTGAAAATTCTTTATTTGGCAATGCATTTTTCTGTTAGTCGTTCTCTATCCGTTTCAAAACAGTTTTAAAGCTATTTTAATTCGAGCCTTCCTGAACATTTAGTTATGAGATCACAGATTTCCAATTTTATTTACATTTTTAAATGCTGGATTGTAGCAAAGATTAATGAGATAAGCTCTGCTAATATCTTGCTTCAGCATCACTCTTATTTTCTATTTGAAAATGACTTCCCACAGAAATGTGTATTTTAAGGTTTTCAGAAATAAAGTTCAGCTTTCTTCACATTAATTTTCTGCCATGTAATAATTCTACAATATTTTTAATATATCTAGCATTTTTTGCATAAATTTATTCAATTTACTGTTTATTTAATAATATTTTACTTTTTGTTATTAACGTTTGAAAGAATTCATTTTTTTGTGAATTTTTTTTTCCTAGCCAGTGTTATGTCTCATTTCTTTTTATTAGTAGATCATTATTTGTTTGAAACTAATTTTCGTAATTATTTTTTATTTTCAGTGTTTGTGAACATTGTAAATAGATAAGATTCCACTGTAAGGAAAAAAACATGTACAGTCTAAAGCATCCTATTAATAATATTTTATAATAATAATATTCTTAATTACTCTGCTTATGTGTACAAGATTTTCTATTACAACTTCCATTACATAATCTGTGGCAATCAAAATCTGAGATACCGTTTATAGGATAAGTGCTAATCTAGATGAGCACTAATCTTCTAGTATCTATCTAATTAAGAAGAAAATAATTAGCTTACACGTTTTAAATTTATAGTAAAATCCACAATGGTATACATCGGATTAAATTTTGAAAACAAAATTTCTTACCTGTGGTAAGGGATGGATTTTCTGGTGGAATAGGTTGAGAGAGTGAGTTTTTATTCTGTTGCACTGAAAATTTACACAGCAATTTAAATTAAAAAATACAGAAAAAGAAAAGAAATAGCAATAAAGAAAAAAAAGGAAATTAAACACAAAAGCAGTCATAGAAGTAAAAGAAATCTTAGATATTTTTAGAAAGCAAACAATTAATAGAAATTAAGCAAATATCTTGCCAAAATTAATTAACTGCTTATGAAAGCAGTGCATAATGCATTATTTTATTTATTTTAGAAGAGAAAATATTGAGTTTAATTTATCACCGTCCTATACGAAAAATTAGAATAATTGAGGGGGAAGAAACCCTAACATCACATATATTGTCTTAGAGCAATAATGAATTCTACAGTTTTGTTCAAATAGCCTGTTTGTTCAAAATGCTGTAACTTCATATTAATTCAACTCCCCATAAAAAAGAATGTTTGAATAATACTTAAAACTACCACTTTTATTTATTCTGTGTTGCGTACATCGATATTCTGAATGTCAAAAGTATAAGGAATTATAAATTATGAGAGTAAAAAAATATCATTGTTTTGAAATTTAGAATATCTCTTTTGAATTTCTAAAGATTTCTTAATCTCTTCTTTCTTATCAAGTCCCTAAGCATTGAATAATTCAATTCTTTATATGAACTGGATTATTAACTAGTTCACATAATCTACTATTTGTCAGGAAAATACAGAAAACCTTTACTTATCAGACAACTTCACTTTTTTATGTGCATTATATTTCATAAAAATATTTGAAATATGTTTATCAAGCAAATTCTAAAGAAAAGTATGATCCCCAAACTACTCTGAATTATTTAATACAAAGAAATGCTACAGAATCTGAAGTTTGTATAGTTTAGTAACAATTCTGCTCAATTCTTGAATCTATAAAAGGACTATTTTTTGATGAACCTTGTGACATCCTTAACATAACATGATAAGGCAGCATGATATTTGAAACAGCCTCCTCATTTCATCATAAGGAAATGAATTAGGACCATCAACAATTTTAATGCACATCAGATAAGCATATATGGCAGTCGATTATGAAAGCAAATTTGGAGCCAACAGCTTTTTAATTATGTGATCACTTTATTGCTAAAGAATTTCAGATGTATGTAGAAAGACACAGTGAGATGCAGAATGGCATGGTGACAGTTTCATAAAGGAATGCAATTCGCATCTATCTGAGTCGGGAAAAATAATTAACTAATATAATACGAAATTTCTACTTAAATATTCAATGTGTTTAAGAAAAATTAAAATAAATGATGGTTCTCATGAATTTAAAAACATATAGAAACATTTTAAAATTTCAAATAAAATAATTATAACTTTTATTTAAATACCTTATTTAACAAAAATAATAAAACTTTTCTACAGTTAAAAAATGTTTTAAGAGCTATTTTTTAAGAATACAAAACTCTGACTTACAGCATTTCATTAAGTAATGAACTGATGAAATGATCGAAAAGATCTTGGGTAAATGTGATTGTGAACCGATTATAACAGATAACTCAGTATTCTTTAAAGTTTTATCAAGGAGAAACAAAGTACTCCTTAACATTTCTGATGACACAGTTTTGGTAGTTTCAATGAGCCAAACAACAGCCTGTAAATAAGAAAACAGTATATGAAAAAAAATTCACTTTAAAAAATATTGTTTCATAAAAAATAACTATAAAATACGAGACTAGATATTTAAAAAAGAGAAATATTACCTCGCAACAAATTGCACTTAAATGCACAATGTCATCTGAAGAGTCATTAGGAATATTTCTATCCGGAAGAGAATCTTGAGTCACTAAAAAGCTGCATGTGCAAGGAACAATGAAAAACAATATTTCCCAAAATGATTTTTCTGAAAATAGCTTATGTGTACGTGATTGATGTTTAGAAGTTCTAGGTAAAAGAGTCATAAAATCTGCTAAATGTTGTAACAATGTACCCTGAGCAGAACGATAAAGAGCACTCCCTGGACTTTCAGTAATTCCCAAAAATGGATCATTTGATTTAGATGATAAATATTTTTCAGTACAGGATATAAGCCTTGCTCCTAAAATGAGACATTGCTCGAGAATAGCAAGCTCAAAATCCTAGAAAGAAAGCAAAAGTAATTCTACAAATGTTTTGTTTGACACAAACAAAACACTACAAGTTAATAATTACAAAATACAATTTTCACTGATATGAAAACCCTCTATCTATAAACAGACATATAAATTTAAAGATGATAAAAAAACTTAATTATACTTCTTTATAAGCTTCACTTCCAAATAAATGCAAACAATATTAAGTATATATGAAAAGGTAAATAAGTACAGATTATCAAAACAAGCAAAAAGTTCAAATTTAAAAAGAAAATAGGTATCAAGTAGGCAAATACAGATTTTAATGTTCAAGACGAAAGTTCAGTGAGTATTTTCAATAAATCACACAATAAAAATAACAATTATCTTGCTTATGTATACACAAAAAAGAGGAAGAGTATAAACGATTTCAATTCATTGAAAAGAGCCGTTCAGAAAATACCATTTTTTTATGGTTAATTTTAAATTAAACAGGAATTTCATAGCAGGAGAAGAGGATTCTTTGCACCCCCCCCTCCCCCCCACACACTTCTGCCATTTCAAAAAATGGAAAGAATAATATAGATCAGGATATCAAATAAATTATTTGATGCAAGAAATATTGTCGCTTTTCAATTTATGCTCGGTAGTATTGTTCAGTTTGGATCCACCATTCTCTAAAAAAGACGTTAGACTTTGTATAATCACTATTCAATAGAATTCAGCAATCTAAGAAAGATGTGAAACAGCTTGAACCACTTATTTTATTATTAAAGAGCTTTTAATACATAAGATACATAATAGCTTTTTTGTGCTAGCAAAATAATGTGTAAATATCTATGTGTAACAATATAATTTCAGGTATAGTAAATATATAAGAAAAATGAAAGGAATACGATTATTTACTTCTGTACATACCCGAGTGAAAAAAGCAAATTTTATCTTCATTGTAAATGATTAAGAGCTACTAGTTTGTCTTCACATTTATCATAACAGATAGCAAGAAAAAGAATATTATTTTGCATATTCTAATGCAATGTGTTTAGCTCAGAAAAATGTTTGATTTAAGAAACATTCATTGTACTATGCTACAGGTATTTTAAATGACATCTGAATGGAATACACGGTATGAAAATAAAAGTTACTTTTTTTTGTAATTTTAAGATTATTTCAGAATATTTATTTACTTTTGAAATCATGACTGTCAGTATATCCTCATATTTTAAATGACTCAATAAGTGTGCACATTCTTTTGCTGGAGATAGGCTACTGAAACAACGTTCCTTGATGAATTTCAAATACCAATCCTGAAATAAAATATTATAAAATTAATTGTAATTGGTGTAAAATGATTTTAAATAAATAAAAAGAATTCAAAACTAAAACTTTAAAAAAATTTCAAAGTTACTTTAAAACATTTACAAATAGAAGTGGATTTAAATTAGAACCTCTCTCTAAAGAAAATTATTTGGCGAATTTCCCCCAAATTTCTTCACATACCCGTTATAACGTTTCGATTTCTGACAAAAAGAATAGCTTGTAATTCAGTCGCTAAGGGAGGATATGGAGTTTTGGAGTAGGCAATTTACATATTTCTTAATATGCCTAACAACAATCGTTAATGCGCACAATAAAATGTTTCAATATGCAGTAACTGTTATAGTGATCATATGAAACCAACAATAAACTCGACAGTATGATTAAAAAAATATTTGTGCAAAAATTTCAGTGACCTACATGCAGAACCATAATCATCAAGAAATATGGCTAGATATGCCCTCCGTATTTGCAATAGAAATTGCATTTGATGTCTAGCACAGTCTGTGGTAGAATAGGTAATATAAATCATTCGCTTGGAGCTGGGATGCAAGTTGTTAAATTCTAACCTTTCAAATAGCAATTTCGGTACATTGCCCTTATAGACGATACTATTTAAATATCTTCACAGCCAAAAATCAAAATGCATAGATCGGATGACCAAAGCGGCAAAGATGTTGAAAAGTAGGCTGGTCAACATTTCTACTATTTGAATTTTCCTGACTTTTTCAGGTTTTTCCCTTTCCAGGTGCCCCGACATTTTTCAGATGTTTCTAATATCTTCAGAACGATGTCGCTTTATTTTATTTTCTTCAATTATTGCAAAATACTTTCTTCACTTTATTTGAAAAATTGTCTTATTCTTTTAACTAAAATTAATGCAAAATAAAATTTAATTATCAGAAAGAAAAAGTATTTTCATTTATGGAATTTCAAGTAAAGAAGATGCATGCTCATCTAGACTTACTTTTAGCGAACCAGTCATTTCTCAGAATTGTTTGTTAAATTTACTCACGAAAAATACCTTAAAATATATGGTGGAATGCTTAGGATAGAAATAATTTGTTCTCTTCCAGTCGGGTCTCTCCCCTATTCATACTGTTTATCAATAAGCCAATTAGAACTGAATAATAAATTTACTAACAGAAAAAAAATCCTTTACAATTACAAAATGAAATCACTGCATTAAAATAAGAAAAAATTGTTAAATGAAATAAAAATTCTACTAATTTTTGGCTCACCAATAAAAGAAAAAGCTTAAACACTAGCTCAATGCTAAACATGAAAAATACAGAAATTGGTCTTTTATTTATTTTTTTTTTTTCAATTTCCAATCAAACAAAAAAATTGCATTAAAAGAAAAAAATGTGTTAAAGATAGACCAATCAAAAAAGTAATTAATTTTGTCAATTTTTGCAGCATACAGTTTCATAAACAACAAACTTGCAAAAAAATGCTGCCTTTCTTTGAAATTTTTTTTGATAAAATTACAAGAGGCATGTGTACCAATAATTATCGAACAAATTAATTTCTCATCTTTAATATTAATTTTAAATTATTCAGCATCTTGTTGAATGTATGGAGAATTTTAAACACACACAAAATAAAATAAATGTTTAAAAAAATATAAGCAATAACGTAAATTTCATGTCATACATAACTTTAATTCATATGGAGAATTTAGTAATCAGTGCTCATGGTGTTTAAGAATAAACAAATAAAAAAAAGAAAGAGGTTTTACTTAATTAACAACATTAACGTCCGGTACTTCATAATTCATTAAAAAGATCGGAAAAATGGGGAAAAAATATTGTAAGTTGCTTATATAACTAAAATAAATTGTTTTGGAATCATGATAATAGGTCAATATTTTACAACCAGTTTTAAATATCAATATCCGAAATTCATACTTTCGCTCTCGTAACACGTGATATATCGATTTGGCGTTCGAAGTAAGAAAAGGGAGAGAAGTGGATTAGTTCCAAATATACCTTTTTAAATAAAAGGGACACATTAAAGCTTAGAATAATAACAGTAACATGAGCTGGGCTTCAATTAGGCTGTCTTTTCTCATAATATGAGAAACCATTTTCACTAATTATGTCGATAACTAGATGTTTTTTAAAAAAGTCGAACAAAAACTTGGGCGAATACATTTATACATGTATGCAATAAATCAGATATGATGGTTGATTTTTCTCTTCCATAGTGGGTTTTAGACTATCAGTGAAAGTTTAATTTTCATTACTGGCCAATGATGTTTCATTCACCTTGTAAAAAATACCAGCAAAGTATCATGTTCGATAAAAATTACTGGTTTATAGAAAAATTTCCCGTTTTATAATAAATTTCCCTTGTTTTTTCCAACTCCCCAAAATTTCCTCACTATTCCCGGTTTTTTTGATCAACTAGTCACCTTGAAAAGGATCTGCTAATTACTCTAGTCATCTGAAATGTTTTAATATGTTAATGCTTGATAAGGTCAAATGGGTGTACCATCTTGCATCTTAAAACAATTTCTCTGTGACGAAATTACTAAGATCTAAAGCAGCAAAGGATAACGAATAGAACACATGACAGATTTTGTGATTTTGTCATCCTGAAAGTAAGGACCAATGACAAAAGATGAGGTGAAATTACACCACATTGTCATTTTGGGAGCATGGGATAGAATTTACTAATGAAACTTGGGATTTGTGTGAGATTAATTATAATAGTAACATGTATGAAAAATGTAACTTATGAGAAAATGAGTCACACCACTGCCAAAGTCATTCATCATTCACTGCCGTTTGGCAGTGAGCATGAAAGCAAATATTTTCTACAACACATTTTCATGAGAAAGTAGTTGTTGAGCATGGAAAATTTTAACCCGATAAAACCAAGACATTCCTTTTAATTATCTACATTGCTGTATACGGCATGTTCAACTCCTGTAATATTGCATGAGCACTACTACTACCAAGTGCATTTACTGCAATTTACTCCTTTACTGTACAACGTGTACGAAAATGCGGTGAAATTGGCCAAGTAGTTTCTCCCACAGAAAAGTTTAAATATAGTCAGTTTAGTTTAAATCATCTTGTATATCCATATAATTTACTAGTCATTTTAAAAAAATATATATATGAATGTATCTTATGTAGGTCAGTTTTAGCAGACACAAGAGTTTTCTAATGTGGCACTATTAATCCTCAACAACATTTCATTTTTTAAAAAAAACTAATTGCAGTTGAACAATTTTCAAAAAAAAAAAAAAAAAAAAAAAAAAAGAGAGAAAAAAGTAAAATTGATAATATTGGTGATTTTTTTAAGACAAATCATGTCTAGAAAGAAGAAGAATATTTTAAGGACACTCTGTAATCGTTCCACATTTGTCGATGATAAAGAATGTAAATGAAAGCACCGATTTTAATAGTCATTACATTTCGGGAAAAAAATAATAATCTCGTGTTTATATTTAGTGCAACTCTATGTGGAATGCATTGATCGTAGTAAATAGACAATCTTCATTCATTTTTCAACATGTTACTAAAAAAATTCAAATCCCGAACACAAACAGATCTGATATCAAAATAGAATATAATATTCAGAAATTCAGAGGTTAACAAACTAAAAATTTTTTTTTTAATCAGCCTAACAAAGCTTATCTTATAAATAAAAAAATAAGATCCTTGATGAATAAATATCTTTACATATAATCCTAAAGTATCTCAAAAATTATTTTCAAAAGAATAGCTAGGTAATAAATTCTCTAATTATTTTGCTTTACTGAATATTTTGCAGGAAATTCAGAAGATATTTAAATATTAACGGAAAATTTCTTAAAATGTGTGAAACATTAATACGCAGCAAGAAAAATTTACAACAGAAGCAGTATATTTCAGAAAATAGTTTCCAAAAATAACATTTGAGGTTTTAACAAACATTAAGCAAACGAATTTCATTCAAATTTGTTTCTTTGTCTTACTTTATTCAGTTCAAGGTTTTGAATTTGAATCACTGGCTCTATCAATGGATGAGCTGATGTTGGAGATTCTTCCTCAGATAATAAAATCTTCATTTTTTCACAAAGTGCAATAAAATTTGGATGCCTGAAAAATGCTAATAAATTAATTACAAAGTATGAAATATCTCCTAAATTTTAATTAGTCTAAGTTTTTCATTTCTATAAAATAGATTTCTGTTTTATTATATAATGACTTTTAAAAGAATTAATTTCAAGTTTAAGACTCAGTCTTAAACACATGCAAAAGTTGAAACAGATTTAAAAATTTAGTTTAAAATTCCTCTTTCATTAAGCATAAGTTTATCTGCCTAAAGATGATATTGAGAAATTTATAATAAAATATCATACTCAACCCACAATTCTTCAGATAATTCTCACAAGGTAGACAATTTTTTAGTTTCAAAACAGATTATAAATTAATGTGAAACATACACTGTTAAACGCTTATTTATACTTGTCCTAAAAAACAGAACGCATCAAAATTTGTTTACCTTTAAACTTATTGCCTTCATATGGAAATATTTTTAAACAATGATAGAAAAATCATATTAAAATTCATGAGAATAATCACTGAAATCTTGAAAGCAAATCCTAAGATTGGATATATTAATGAAACCAATTCTTCAACTTTTTGATATACATTAAAAAAAATTCGGGATCTGCCTGAAGTTTCAGAAATGGAAAGAACTTTTAAGTTTATGAACAAATAAAACAGCAAAAGGCTATAAAAACAGGGCAGGACACAAGGACTTAGAATTAAAACATTGTTATCAAAGAATATGGGAGCAAAAATCATTTCTCAAAGCAAAATTGTAAGGTAATTTAGGATTTTTGAATTGGGTAAAAAATAATAAATTTTCTAGACAAGGAAAAAAACCATAAAGGAAATATCTATCGATAATATTAACAAGATTTAATAGACATTTTCAAAATTTAGAATGAGGAAGGAAATATCCAAATGCTATTTTATGCCTATTTCAACCTATTTCTACATGAGCAGATTTATTGACATAGTATTATTATCGACATAATATACACCAAAATTTATTGATAAATATTCCATTCAAGTTTTAGTTAAACAATTTTTATATTTCATTTAAAGCAAAAAAACTCTGGATGAAGGCAGTTACTATCACAAATATTTTGATAAATGTAACTTTGAATCGTGCACAAAAAGAATATCATAATCATAAACTTGATGCATGTGATGTCAAATTTCAATACTATAGTTTAAAGCATCAGCAAATAATTTTGATGGTTTAATAAACCTCGTCAGTGAACATAAAAGTAAAATTAATTGCCTGAGAACAGACAAACATAAAAACATAAATATAAATACAAAGAGAAATAGTTCAGGTTTCTAGAAAACAGCTGAAGATTCCTTTAAATTTCTATAAAGTATTGGTTTTAATAAATATCTGGGAAAAAACTGTAAGATTCAAAACTACGAAAAAAAATAATACAAACTTTACCTTTAATCAAGACAGTAAATAAGAAAATTTTAAAAGAAAATTTCAAAAATTCACCATCTTGTATATAAAAAAATAATAATAATAACAGCTGAAAATATTATTTCACAGGAATAATGCATTCATATACATAATGGCGCAGCCATGAAAATTGCAAAGGGGCATATGCGCCCTCCCCCTCCAAGATTTTTCCTCGAAATTGAAATATTTCACAATTTTCTTTTACTAAACTATTAATGACTTTTTTAAACTTTAAAAAATTATTTTTATTTTCTCATCATAAACAGAAAAAAAATTATTCTGAAACACAGAAAATAATTATACAATCAAGTCCTGAAAATAGAAAATAAATTTAACGCTGTCTATGCCTTGGGTCAGTATTTGTAGGAGAAAAGAAGGGGTGCATCCTTAAAGCTTTATCACACGGCAAAATATCGTCGGCACTTTCCGTCAGAAACGACAACGAAAGTGACGTCACTTCAAAGTTTCTCATGATTGTTTGAATTTTGTTTGCAGACAATATTTCCATCACTATCTTCGGTATTTTCAAACTGGTTAGAAAAAGTTGTCGATTTCGAAAAACTTGCTTGACCGATTCTTGAGGGTGGAAACGGAAAACTGCTGACGATATTTCGCAGCGTGATAAGGCCTTTATAGAAGATGTTTGCTGCCCCTCCTCCAGCTGACAAAGAATTACAGGAGGCAATTTTCCCCCCTTTCAGTCATCTACGAGCACTCAAAACAGATCCTCTGAAAGTGATAATATCTTTGTGGAGTTGGATCATTCAAAACCGGAGGTCAAAACTCTCGTGACCCTTAGACAAACTGTGCTTAGAAAATCTGATTCGTTCTATTTGCTTTTGTTCAAACTGCTTTAATTTTAAACTTTAACTTTGCTTGAATCTTTTTCTTGATTTTTCGGTTCGGCAAGCGATGTGAGAAAGCAGCATTCGTTTTTAACTTATTTAAACTCCAGTGAAAACCATACTAAACGTCAATCTGATGCAGAAAAATGGACATTAAATAGCAAGGAAGAAATAGAAAATTACCGATCTGAATTGGAAAAGGGGAAAAAAGTGCAGATCTTAGAAATTTATTATTTATCGGAAATTACCCAAAAAATATATAAAAACGGGAAGAAATACGAAATGATATATATACGAGAAAAATAGTAAATTGGATACCCTTATACTCATGTTTCCAAGTTCTTCAAAAAAAAAATCAAGGAAAAAGATTTTTACGAATATTCTTTGCTACCATTGACACTTAAAGGATAGTTTTACAGGAGTGTAAACAAGCCACACGGGATATACTGGCACTACCAGCATTCTAGAGGTAAAAGACAAAAAAGAAAAACTTTAGTCCTGTTATAAAATAACAATTTTCTGTGCTAGAAATGAATTTGGTTTAAAAGGTCATCGTCATTACGGCCACATTCACGGAACAAATGAAAGCAAGGAACACAATCATTACGGAGAGAAGAGTTCTCAACTACGTGAATACCGAACTGATGCAAGAGATGAAATCTTTAAAGAGCATTTCAAATCATCTGCTAAAAATCTTTCATATTTTCTAAAATACAAAACGAAATAATGTATGCTTACAACAAAATTTTAAAAAACCACCATTCAGAAATACATTCAAACTAATGTTTATCTATTACAGCAGATGAAGTCACATTTTTTTTTCCTTTGATAAAGCAAGTCTCTTTAATAAATAAGATTAGTGAAAAGTTAAGACAACAAATCCTAATTAAGGAATTTTTTTAAAAGTTTATGCTTGTAATCTCCATACTAGGGGAAGATCTTACAAACAGAATTTTTAAAACTTTAGAATCATTAGATCTAAATTTAAGATACATAAGAGACCAAGCATATCATGCTGTTATCTAGTCTGGCACATTCAACAGTGTATAAGCCAAGAGAAAAATTCCCATTAGCACTTTATGCACATCCCTCTTTCCATTTTCTCAGATACATGTCAGATCAAGGATTCATAATTGCTTCGAAGACGCTGAAAAACTTTATCTATTCATGAATGCACCTAATAGAAATAGTGCTTTTCAAAATAATATATTAAAATTGTGATCTTCTCCAAGGAAAGAAGCATTGAAAAAAAAAATTAATCTCCTACATGTTAGAAAGAGATGGAAGATTGATTCAAGGCTTTTGAATTAATTGGAAATGGCATGATAAGGATTTTTCTGCTAGAGTTTAAATTCATTTCAGTACATTCGGAAGTTCTAATTCCATTTATTTTATTTTTGAAAGAAAAAACATACTTTCTCTTATGTTGCCCTTACCTAGGATTTTTCAATCCAAGGACATGAAACTTCATTCTGATGCATTCCAATTATGCTTTCATATTGTAAAAGAACTTAAAATGATTCACAATAATGCAGAAGCGAGTTCTTTAATTCTATTTTCCAAAAATCAGAACAATTTTAAAACAAATACTATATGAAGACTACAGAATTTTTCTTCCATAATTAGCAAAAAATAATCGCATCATTTTAATATTCCAGCAGAATCAACTGATTCTTATTTTAGACCATTATAATCTATCTCTAAATGTATAATTTTTATGGAAGAAAAATCCACAAAGCAGTTTTGAATCCATTAAAGATTTTAATCATATCAGAAAAGGACTGCACATCTGCAGATGAAAATAATTTTGAAATGCTGAAGAAACATATTTTTCAGATTTATCAGATTGTAGCAATATTTTGACAGCACAATACCAGAAAAAGAAGTTACCAGCATAAAACAAACATGCATATGATTTTTAATTCCATTACACGAACGCTTTTAAAATTGTAAAAGTTTTTTCAATCAGTAATTTTTTTTTCAATTTCTTGATGATATTGAATTAACCGTTGTTGGTATGTAGGAATTTTTATTCCCAATGCATCTAATCATTATTCTGAAATGATTTTAGTGTAATTTTTACAACTTGATTAAATTATATCAATTCTTGAACATTTATAAACAGAAGAAATAAAACAGTAACATCGTATTCTAAATCTTACTTCAAGTGGGAATTCAAAACTAAAGAAGTTGCTTTTTTCATGACAATGACAATATTCACTCCCCGTCCCCACGCGAATTTAATATCCGAGTAGGCTATTGTTCACAAACAAGAATTTTTTTTATTTTGTTTTGTTTCTGAAATAGCTTATTTACATTTGCCCAGCATGTGCTTGGATATTTGCATCCTCTAATAAAAATGGTGAATTAAAATTAGTTTTAAAACGGGTAAATTATAAAATTCACACATAATTTCAAAATATAATTTTGAAATACATAAAATTAAAATGACGCAATTCATCGAGACAAAATTTTTATATCAATACTGGGATATAATGAAATAAAAATCATACCTTCGAGTGATTCCATTTAATTTAAAATTGTTCAAAAATTTTTCAATATCTTGAATAGACAGCTGGCAAGCACTAGGTTCTGAGAGAAGAATTTCCATTCTTTTGCAAGCCAATCTGTCACACATGCTTGATATAATAAGATGGTGAGTTGTAAAAAAATGATCAGCCAAAAGATTCAACAACTTTCCAGATTGTGAGAGGTGTATATTTTCCAAACAATGCAATGCTTGCTTCCAGAATTTTGGCTGAAATACGCACAAAATCGAAATATTATTAATAGAGGATACCAATGAGATTTACTTTTGCACCAAATAAAACCTGTCTAATCTGTTAAAAATAATTTTCACGAGTTATTCAATGTAACCAGTCAATGATATATAATAGGGTAGTATAATTTCTTTTTTTTCCAACTCCAACAGTATAATTAAATATTTTTTTAAGTCTTAGTTTCCATGAAACGTGCTTTCATTAAATATTCTACTTGTTTTTGTTGATTCTTTTCCGTTTCTAATGACGATGCAGTCAATGCTTTTGTGATTCAAGTACATTTAGAAAGTAGCTGCATGAGAAACCCTCTCAGATCATTACGTTTCGATGATGCACATTTATTACTTGCAAGTATATTTTTATCGTGTGTCATTAAATAAATGTTTGCTCGGTTATCCCTTTATCTCTTCTCCATCTACTGCATCTCTTTTAAATTAACAGGTTATGGATCAAGAGTGATAGATAAAACGTTTTTAAAGGAGACAAAGAACATTTGGATACAAAAGAACTGCTCGGCCTACTCTCAAAACAGCTGAAAAACCAACTGACAATTTGAACTTTTCAATAAGAACAACTATGAAACATGGAAACTATAGGTATTGGCAGAGTTGATAAAAGAAGAAGGTTCAAATATGTTTTGAAACTTACTCCTCTGTCTAAATATAAGAAAGCCTACTACAATTGGATCATTGAAGACAGCAAAACAAAGGCTCATTTTAGTCTTTGTATTTAGTCGAGTTAGGTTTTCATGAAAATAATTACAATTACCATAGACAATCATAATCAAAATTTGCTATTTGATAAAAGAAATAACTACATTGCTATAAAGCACTATCTATCCTTGAAGACAGAAAATTTACAATTAAGCATATCTAAAATTGGAGTTGACATTTTAATAAAGCTTCTCGGCTCATTAAAGGATTATGAATGTTTGATAATAATTAAATGCAACTGCAATTTATTGCAATGAGTTACCCTACTTCATTTTATATTTTTAATAATGAAATGATAAAAGAAAATATTGATGTTTCTCTAAATCTAATATCTGTATACAACCAATTCTCACATAATTTTAGTAACGAAAGTGGCTGTATGGCTAACTTTTTTGGATCATGAAATTGCATATAAATTATAGATATGTATTTATTAATTGTGTGTATGCTTTATCTAGTGCTGCTAAATAAATGCATGTTATGTTATCTCCTCGTTCCCTTTTATTCCATCCATTCATTTAACCTAGCGGTTTTTAATTCAAATTACAGATACAGGCAGTCAAAAAAAGGAAAATATGAAATAATTTCCTTAAGTATTGCATCTAGAATATATATTTCAATTAAAAAGGTTTGTTGAAAAGGGTGTTTAATTGTATGAAAATATTTTGCAGATGTGGATTTGGAAGATGTGAAATGTGTATATTTGAAAGATATGAAAAAGCAAAATATTTACTATAAAATTCTCTAATAATACACAAAATGTCACTTTTCTATCAGCAAAATTGGCAAATATATTGCAAGGCTAATTTATTAATTTTCGATTATTTATCCATACCTATAAATGGTGTTCAATAGGCCCTTCCCATAAAAATTTGGAGGACAATACTAATACCGTAACAGGTGATTAAAAAGACAGAATTAAAAAATAATAAAGAGTTTTTGAAACATTAATAAATGTATGAAAAATGAAGATATAATATACAAATTAAAGTATTAACATAAAATTTTCCAAATGCAAAGTCTTGACTCATAAACTGAGTTTTTTTTAGCAACAATTGTATCTACATTCTCATTATTTGGGTATCAAGAAAGGTTTGGATTTATAAAGAACTGTTACTGCAGATGTGCTGTAGATAACAAAATGTAAGCTACCTAATAAGAGAAAATATAACATAATTTAGATTAAAATATCATCACTCCCCCAGAAACAAATGTTTTCATACAATTATGTATCATATATAAACTTTCTAACTGAAAATATATTTCTGGGTGTAATATTTAAGATTGAGAAGCATCCAAAAATTTTGAATAATGTGTTTTTGAATGATTTAGAAAATTGCAACAAAGCATTATTGCAGTTATATTTCAGTATTCATAAATTAAAAAAGAATTCAAATGCTTGGCGAATATTTAGAATCAGTGCATTAAGCATAAATTTCTAGCTCATCTAAATGTAAAGTGTATGCTAGTACTATCTTCTTTTTTAAGGCAAGTACAGTTTGTTTATATGTATTAAAGCGAGGGGGGGGGGCACCTTAAGAAAAATGTTTCAAATATAATAAAAGGAAAAAAAGAATGCTTTAACAAAACAGTGTGAAAGTGCCTATTGCCAAAACTAATTTGTTTGATTAATTACACCAATATTTCGAATGATGCAATTATTACGCTTAATAATGATTATGTACAGCCACCCAACTGTATTCTGGCATTGTTCATCAGATAATCCTTAAAAAGGTGTCATTTGAAAAGGCTTTATGTATTCTCAAAGAATTTTGAATTTAAAATTTCATAAGGGGCCGTCTATATAACGAAATAAAAGCAAACTTTATTTCAATGTATAGTATATGTTAAGTTATGGGGAAAAATTTCAAACGCAACAGCCACATCAAATTTCAAACTACATCGAAAGTTATCCCTGAAAACCATGTTTCATTAGTTTGTCTTCTCATTTTGAGATTATGAACTAAAGAAACTTTGAATTACAAATGCTAAAATTAAATTTTGAGCTTTTACATCTTAAATCTTTCAATCATATCTTAAAATTTTATAAAATCATTGCTCAAAACTCTTTTTATGAACTAAAGAAACTTTGAATAACAAATACTAAAATTAAATTTTGAGCTTTTACATCTTAAATCTTTCAATCATATCTTAAAATTTTATAAAATCATTGCTCTAAATTCTTTTTATTTTGAAAATGTAAGGTATTTTGCATATGTGTTTAAGATATAAAAGTAATTCTTAATATGCAAACAAAGTCACAAAATTTAAATTTAAATAGCTATTTTAATGACAACACACTTAAATTAGGGCACAAATCGAAAGACAAAGTCACTTTATGAGGTCATACAAAATTTGAGCTTATTCCAACAAGTAGTTTTCCCAGCACATTAAGTTCCCTGTTTCACTCTCCGAATTCACAAATCTGAAAATCCTGATAACATCGCCCACAGACACAATGTAGTATATGTTAAATGAATGATGAAACTACTAAGAAATCTAAAACAGACCAAATGTAAAAAATTAATCAGAAAGCAATAAGATTAACTTTTAAAAAAAGAAAAAGATTGTCATGAAAAATTGAAAATATAACCCACAGATATGGAGCTTTATTATCCAGTGTTTTTAATGTTTGTTCAAAATTTGTCTTTGCTTATTTTAGATTTTCTGAAAATCATTTTTACCATTTTTTGAGTCTTTGCCAACAGCTCTAACAATACAACAGCTTTGCATTGCATAACTTGAAAATTTTCAAGCACTTTCCTTTATATTACAGCACAAAAATCCTTTAAAATTTAATTTAACAAAATTCTTTATAAAGTTGGATAGAAAAAAATGAGGTTTTAAAAAATTGTTACATAAAATTCTATTTGTTTTTTTTAGGAAAATCTAATTTCTGCATTAAAAAAAAATTTTAATTAAAAGTATGAAAAATATATCAATTATTTACTCACAATGTATTATACACTTAAATTTAACAAACCATGCCAAATTCTGGAAAAATATAATTAAACCGCCCATGTTGTTGGAAAGAAATGTTCTTTCCACTTTTTCAGAACAATGAATAGTAATCATTAACATTTTATTAATTAAAATTAATAGACAGGCTTTGTATTTCAAGACTATTTTTGGGGGGGAAAACAAATGCTAAATTCTCAATACTTTATTCATTTAAATGCAAACTATATTATAAATTATACAGTGGAGAAAAAAATTTAAAGAAATGAAAAAAAAAAGTATTAAATCACCTTTCTTACAGCTTTGTGATGAGCATTTATAATCGCTTGAATCCAAAGTCCACTAGCTGCAGGATTTCTATGAATTGCACTAGAAATATAAAAGAGAGGAAGATCATTTTAAAATATTCTTTCAAATATATACCAAATACAAAATAAGCTTCTTCACTGAATTAAAAATGCAAAAAGCTTATTAACAGATATAACTGGGAACAGGAAAAAAAATTCAAAATGAACTGCATACATTTATAAAAATAGTGAAAGTAAACGTATTTCAGCTTCTAAACCTTAATAGGCACTTACTAATTTGTGTTATTTTCGACCATCTTGAAGTTTGTTATTTGTATAATGATTTCTAATCCTTATTTAACCTACCAGAAATGAGAATCAATACTTACTTTTTACTACATTCGAGGAATAGAATCTATAACAAGTCATACAATTCCAATGACAGAAAAAAAAAATAACAACCGAATCTTTAAAATTTCTCATTCCAAGTAATGAAGTGAAGGTTTTCGTTAGCAGGACACTGTTGCACAAGATCGGTTAATAAATGAATCAATTTCCATGGAACACATAATTTTTGCCTCTAAAATGTTGTTAAAAATAAGATGGAATTGTAAAAACCTTTTAATAAACATACTACATTAACTGAATAAGAAATTTAGAAACTCTGAATGACAAACTTCGAAACAACTAAATATAAACATTGTTACAGAAAATTTAATCCAAGCATCAAGGTTCGGCAAGGATGTACGACAGAATCTGGCAAACTCAATAACAGGTTATTGTATAAGACGTCCAGAAAGAACTCGTATGAGTGGCAATTCGTATGACTACTCACGCCTCTTGAGTTGTTTGCAAATCTCAATCGATCATTCGCTTGAGCTGGCCTCAACTAGGGCCACGGTGGTCTGGTGGTAAGGTCTCGACTTCGGAACCGGGGGTTTTCAGGAGACCCGATTCCATCGAAGAATCGTCGTGTTAATGGGTCTGGTGCTCGTTAAATACGTAGGAGCCAAACGTCCATCTGTGCGGAAGTTTGGTGAGGGGATGCCAGATCAGGTGTCGTACTCGTCATCTTACTGTGGTTCAAAATTACGAGGTCTGTCTAAAATAGCCATAGTCTTGCTTTAAAACGGGACGTTAATATAACTAAACTAAAAGCTGGACACGATTACTGACTGATTACTTGACTTATTATTGTTTGATTTAGCTCTGTCTGCCACTTTTTTTACAGTTTCTGTGGCTAAGATTCTTAGCATTTGTGGAATCTTCGAATTTTTCGACATAATCTCGGGGATCATTAACTCGGCGGTCATTCAGCAACCATTAGTTTCCTGTCAACTGTTTTCCCCATCATAAAACTAAACACACTGGGAAGCAAGATTACAAATTTGTAACAATTAAAATTTCAAGAAGGACTTGAAAAATTTAGAGTAATGTAAAATTTTTTCTAATTTACATTGGCAAGTAGAAACCAAACAGGGAAATTAAATCGTAATTGGGGAGTTATATTTTCAACCTAAATTACATACAAAAGAAATAATTTAAATAATAAGTACAGATGCAAATTTTTTTAAATTTTAAATAAAAAATATGGATTAGGAAAATGTTATTCATTCAAAATTATACATATTTTATATATGCAAGCTAAATAAAAAAGTTTCACATTTTACCTGATAAAATCTTGAACAGTAGTTTCTAACGACAAATCAATAATATCATTAACATGATTAACTATAAGCCAAGTCATTTGCACAACATCTGTTGGATTTTCACACTGCAAAGTATCATAGATAATTATTAATTGTATTACTCTCAAAATATAAAATTATTGAAGGCATTAAAAATATATGTTATTTAATAAATCTCACCACATAATCACAAAGAAGGATGATTCCACCTCTGTGGACCATTTCCAAATTACAAGGAAGAAAGATGTTGTCCTTTTCAGTTACTTGCCTAGGAAACAATTTTTATTACAATAAACTATCTTTACAGAATTTCATATGTTTTAATATAGTACTTTTTCTAATGACTATTCTATAGTACTTTTTCATTCAATATCAAAGTAAAATTTCTTTATGGAAAACATCACTAATAAACGCAACCTAATGATTGCAATAATTTTTTTTTAATATTAGAAGAATGTGTTTAGCTGCACAGAAAAAAAAATACTAAGTGGTATATTATCATTTATTTAGAAAATCAATGGCTGAAGAGTCCTGACAAACAGTGCAAAAAATTATTATTTACTAGCTATTACCCGCGACTCTATTCGCATGGAAATTTTGATGTATATGTACAAAAAGCTATCAAATAATGACAGATAAAAACATTAAACCTAAACTAAAACCGATATATAAACGATAAAAGTATAAGAATATACGAAAAGTATATAAAATAAATAAATTTAATAACAAAAACACACAACTAACGTAAAAACAATTTATTTACATTGTATTCCCCCCCCCCCCAAAAAAAACAAAGCAGCAAATCAAGTCCTGTCAAGTCCATTTTATTTATTGATCCAGACTGAGACACTACAGCAGTATTACACACATAATTTTTAAACTTTTAATCTAAATGAAAAAACAGGTGTCAACAATCACGTGCAAACTTTCAACGCCAGTTGGCTTAACGCACGTCTGCCTTTCCTATGCCATTTGCAACGCAATTCAGATAAGAATTTTTTTATTACCTTTACTCTGTTTTATTTTAATTTAAAAGTACTTCAGAATGAACTCGAAAGATCGATTAATTAACAACATTTGATTTTAAATACATCACACACAAAGAAAATAAATAGAAACGTTTGGAATAATTGGTCGAAATTCTGCTAAGCCTAACATCATTTCTGTTGGGAGAAACAAACTGGAGCCTAACTTATCTTTGGAAGGATTTAGCCTCAGCTTTTTGGTACGAAATTTAATTTTTAATTAATAAAAAATTAACACTCAATTAAAGGAAATAAAAAGTAGCCTATGTTCTATTCCTGACTATAATCTACCTTTGTGCTAAATTTCATCCAATTCCATTCAGCCGTTATGGCAGGATTGAGAAACAAGCATCCATCCAAACTTTCACATTTATAATATTAGTATAGATTTTTCTGAGTAAAAAAGTGTTCATTAAAATAAATAATTTCAGAGTACGGAATGAATCAAGATTTCAGAGAAAGCATAAAAATTTCTTGAGAAAATGGAAAATTATAAATTCATTGCATGTAAATATACTTCAGATGATTACAAACAATTTCGCTTATACCGGCTATAACAGTTTATATCAAATTTAATTAAAGATTTTTATTAATTTATCACAAAAGGTATGCATCTCTGTATACATAAATAAAGATTTAACCACATGGAGTGAGCAAATTCATGACTTTAAATTTTTTTCTCACTTCTAATTATTTTAAGTGAAGAAAATGTTTATTTCAAAAAAGTGGCATTAAAATTCTTTTTGATTGAATACCCGAAGAAAATATTTTTGAAACTGCACATTAAAAAACAAACAATTAATTTAACTTACATGGAAATTGTGGTTGGTTCAACATCTTCAGTTTCCTGGTATGGCTGCACAATTTTAGACCAAAATTTTCTATTGTCGTAATTCAATAATGTTAATATATTGCACCATTGGACAACTAATGTAGGGTAAAATGGAGCTATTTTGTGGAATAAATTTTCGATTTCATTTATTGTATAATACACTGGATAATCAGATGGCACTTCTTGTTCACTTAATTCTTCTTTTATAATTGTCATTGCTGAAGTAGTTAATCTCCTAAAGGTGCCTACAAATAAAAATAAATATTTATATATATAAGGGAAAATATTTCGAGCGCGCTTTTTACACTTCTGAATACAACACAACTTTGAAGTTAAATGAACTTGAATCTAAACAAACTACATAATAATGTTAAGTATTAAAATTTAAAAAAATGTTTTAAATGGTAATATTTATAGATCTAAATTAATAAAACAGACCAAAAGCATTTGTAAGAAAAACCTATGCTATTATTTTTTAAAAAGTAATAGTACCTTTCGATAGTAATTAATTTGTTCTGAAAACATCCTTTTACAATCAGTTTTAGTAACCTAATAAATTCAAATAGGATTCCCGATATTTTTTTCGTCTATTATTACTCATACTTTTGGCAACTGAACTTCTATGAAATTTCACTTTATTAACCCTTCCGGGAAGGAAGGCCTCCATCTTAGACGCACGCAAATGGATGAGACGCACGCGAAAGGAATCATCCCACAGGATGGAGGTTTTGTGTCGCTAAACCTAACTTTGGCGGGGAAAAAAGAAACACACACAAATTTAAGTCCTACCGTCGTCATTTTCCTACCTTTTTGGATTATTAGTTCATTCTTAATATGAGCACCTTCTTTAGCTGTTTTTTTTTTTCTTTTTTTGCTATAACATACCGAAACCAAGGTTTTCCATAAAAAAAATCGAAGTGCGCGAGAGGTATCCGAAAGCTACACAATACAAAACAGATATGAAGGATAAACGTAAAAAGACGTTACTGTTATACACTAATAATAACAACAAAAGGGTCAGGATGCAAAAATTATATTAATTTCAAGAGTAATGGACACATGGAGCCTTCTAGTGGCATTTAAAAATTGTACCCATTAAAATTGCACACGCGCATCACCGCCCCATTATTCGATTTCCAGAAATGCACAAGTGGTAAACGTTCGTAAGGCGTTCGCTGATGATGCATATATGACACGGCCGTCGTGAAAGGGTTAATCCAATTAAAAACACGCTGTAATTGGAAAAGGGGATAGTAATGACGTTCTATTTTCAAGTAGAAGGAATGTCAAACTATCATATCAATGCTTAAAATCTAACATACTTCACTCCAAAAAGAAAGAAATAAAAAAAAGTAAGCATTATCTTTGCCTATATATTGGTTCTCATATCTTTTTAATTGTTAATTGTATGATGCATAGTTTTCTGCACATTTTTGCTTGGCAGATGAATGTATGCTATTTGCTAAACATATATAGAGATAATGTAAATACAATGTATTGACACACAATTGTATCTTAACGGTTAACAGAGCAATCAGGTTTACTCTGATGAATGTACATCCCACATATCTATTCTTAAGAAGAAATTATACATGAAATGAAATTTAAATATAATTCAATTATTATAGACACCATTTATATGCACAATAGAAACTATTATTTTTATAAAAATTCATTGAAAATCCTTTTTCATGGTGAAATTTCTTTTTGATCAAACCTACCTGATTGAAACATGTAGGTGAAATACAGAAGTAGATGGGCAGCTTGCTGGCACAAAAACACATTATCAGAAAATTGTAGAGTGTGCATATATACATGGTTACATAACGATTCCACAACAACACCAAGCACTTGGAAAAGAAACCTAAATGATGTAATTTTCAAAATATATACATTTTTTTTAATTACTAAAGTTTTAAGGGAATATTTAGGATATAATTTAACATCACAAAAGTGATTTTAGAAAACAAAATAATATAGGACACTGGTAAAAACAAAATAATATACGACACTGGTAAAAACAAAATAATATACGACACTGGTAAAAACAAATAAATATAAAACTGCTAAAACAAACAAAAAATATTTTTGTGAAACAATTTAATATTTTTTCAACAGTAAATTCATCTGTCTTGTAACCATTAATAGGAATTCAGATAATACTGATCAAATATCTTTTCGTAAAATAAATAAAAAATAATAATTTTGGAATTATACAACAACTAAGACATATAAATGTTACAGAGTTAACATTAATTAATAGTAAAAATATTACATTCCAAATTCTATCATATTAAACTTTTACAAATAATAAGCAAAAAAAAAAAAAATTATTTCCAAACAGCAGTCAAAGTCAGGTTGATCACTTTGAAAAAAATGTTGAAACAATGAAACAGCCACAAAAAACGATAGTACATGATAAATGCCTTTTATGCATAAATTTTATATGGATAAGAATTGCATTTCTAAATTTTGTTTCAAAAGAATATCAATTTAAAAACACCCAGTAATGGATTTTTAAATGAATAAAAACAAGGAACACAGTCATATTTTTTAAAAACTTAGAAAAACTGCAAAAATTCCTACTCCTTTTAAGAAATATCAATCAATATATGAAAAGAAGCTTCCTGAGAAAAAAATAATTTGTACTCGATATGCATTGTATTGACATGAATTTAAGCAATATATTATCAATTTTCTCCTTGTTTACCTTGCAAAAGTTGCTCCAGGCAAAAACTCAGGACCATTTGAAATGTTAAAATCTGCTTTCTCTTTTTCACATCTAATGCTAGGAGAAAGACCAAGTTTATAAATTTTGATAGTAATACCCATATCAGCTAAGCGAGATAAAACAGCTTCTTCATTTGCTTGGCTAATTAAAACACGTAGAACAGTCAAAACCATACACATCCAACGGTTAATATTTGGTGGTACAGTCTAAAGAAGAAAAAAAAAAAAAACAGATTGTGATCATATTGTTGAAATAATATTAATAGGAAATAACAAATTAGTAAATAATGATAAATCCTATCATTTACTGCTTGTATCAAAATACTTCCCTTACATAAGCCTGACAAGACTTAATAGCATAATTTTTTAAAATACAAATGATAAGAAAATTCATGTCCCAAAAGTTAAATAAAACTAAAGCCAATAAAAATAAATACCACTACTGTGGGAAAATTTCATTAAATTTAAAACACAAGGATTACCTAAACAATTGTCCTTTGCTGAATTACTATTATATTGCATTTTAAGATACTATAAGTTAAAAAACCGTAAAGAATATGAGAATAACAAATATTTTCCATATATTTTTTAAATCTACAATTAATATCTTGTTCAGATAAACAAGACGAGAGAAGTCACATAAGAGCAAATGCATAAAACACCGGAAGAGAAAGAGAGGTAATAGCATGTAGCTTGAAATTACAACACTACAAGGCAGAATGAATATTGAAAATTATCCAGCATTCAATAAAGTTACACTGAATAAAATTGCATCTTTATTCAGCAGCACTTAAATTCAAAACATCATTCACATTCAAAATATCATGAAAACCTCTTTATTCCTTTAAAAATATAAACACTTTCTAACTTTTAATAGATTATTCAAAATTTTATTTTTGAGACAGCAATGCTGTAATATTCATTAGCTACATCTACTTCATAATAATAACTAATTCAGAGTTTAATTCCCCATTCCTTCTCATATTGTTTACCCATACATCTGCATTTTCACAGAAACATAAGAAACTAGAGTAAATCATTCCTTAACTCTTATTCCCATAAAAAGAAATTGTATTCTCAAATAAATAAATATATAATGTACCTTTTAACTTAATACACTATTTATGAGAAAACGAATGTATAAACGAAAAATTAACTTACTAAATCTTTGGGTTGAGAAAACAAGGCCTTTAAAAGTATATCTACTGGTCTAAACACATTCGATGCTACAGCTTCTAATAATTTATGTAAAATATTCAACTCTTCTTGATTTTCGATTTGAATCTATAAAAAATTTCCAATTAATAAAACAAAATTTTCAATGAATGATCTAATCAGACAGAAAATAACAATTTTCAATCAGATAGATAATAACGATTTAATGGATAACTAAGCGCAAGGGAATTATTACTTAAAGAACCAACAAAATACATTTTAATTATCATGCACAACACAGTAAAAATGCTTTAAAATAAGGAATAAAGTTTCAAGTAGCAAAAATAAGGAAAGTTGAGGAGCATTTCATACTTCAAACAGGCTACTCAAAGAATTAATTCTTTTAAACAATTTATAGCTATGATCAAATAAAATGTTTCGCTAAAATTTTTGATGGCGATGCTTAATGGTAACTCTAAAAATAAAAACTAATAACGACGGCTTTTTATAAGTCTCATCTAAGTTTCAAGGCAGTACAGATACAAATTGGATCTATTCCAGTCAAATGCTAACTCCGTGAAAGAAACATTCGGAGCATTTATTGAAGTGCCTTCAATACAAATACAGTTGGCATTTTTGTTGTGTTTCGAAAATCACAGCAGTTCTCAAGGATTTTTAATGAGGATATATAAAGCAGTTTGAAAAGTTTGCAGTATGAAAAAATATTAGAGTTCTAGAAAAAGATATTATATGATGGAAAAAAAAGCTTTAAATTAGCCATAAATAAAGTCGAAAAGAATTCTATTGCTACACTTGCACATAAAGCTTGGAATTATGAAAAATTATGTGAAAGCTACAGATAGAGAGAACTTCAGTCTTTAAGCACTTAAATAACTAATTTTCAACAATCCTTAAAACTAAACTAAAAAAAGGGAAATTTTATTGATTCTATTTAGGCATCATTAAGTGTGTTATCCCAAGGTACAAAAGAATATTGGAAAAATTTCCATCTTTTGTAAACAAATTTCCTAAGAAATGTGAAATCAAAAGACCACATAAAATTATTATTATCGTTATTATTATTAATTATCGTATTGCCTGCATGCAAAAAACTTGGTTTCACTCCACCACAAAAATTTATTTCATGCAAAATCATTTAGACAATTTTCATGGAAGTTAAAGTCAGGACTTCAGGAAAGAGTTGAGAGATGCTATGAAAATAAAGCAATATTAGATAAATAACATGAAAGAGCTGGTCCTTTACAATATTAGCAGATTACTGCAGGTCAATTTTCAATTATGATACTAAAAAAGAGGAATTGGATATGATCAAAACGGCACTGAAATATGGAGCATACAGTTGAGTTGTTATTAACACATTGTTTCATATTAAAAACGTTCACCTATAAATATCTTAATAGATACAATTTCAAATTTTCATAGGTATATTAATGTTCAGCAATCAAAAATTAGCAATAAATGACTATTATAATTTCAGGGGGAAAGTTAATCAAATCCGTTGTTCAATATAATTTAAAAACTTGAAAAAAAATTAAACTTATTCAATAAATTTTGCAACATTACATTCTTTTGACTTTTCTTTACATATTGACAAATTAACAAGTAACATACTCTTACTAAAACAAATTCTTAGAAATATAAATGAAGATAAGGCACAAAGAATTTTATTTCATTTTATAGTCTATCATCAATCTGTGATTATTTCAGTTCCATTTCTCTATACTTTCTGAGAAGGATACTTTATACTAGGAAGAACATTTCAACAACAATGAAGGCAAGGAGATTACAATCAGCAAGATGTGTGTGTGTGTGTGTGTGTGTTTGTGTGTGTGTATAGAAACTCCTGCTCTATAATAAGGATGTAACTATATAACAATTATAAAGGAAATTTAATAACTAGCAACAAAATGAATTCATGCTATAGGGGAAAAAAACTTGAAATAAAGAATGCATCAAATCTTAAAGATTTTTTCAAAAACCTCTTACATATTTTTTCATGTAAATTTTAAAAATAACAATATCTTAAATTATTTTAAAAATGAGTGTAATCGACAGACAATTAGATTTTGAATGCTCAATTTTCATCTACAGAAAGTTTTTTAATTTGAAAATAATGAAACTGCAATTTTGATATGATAGAAAAAAAGTAAATATAATTACTTGTTGTCTAGATAATAAAGGCAATATAACATCTACTACTTGTCGTGATGTTTTTCTCCACTTATCTTCTCCTTCTTGATGACTGTGTTTGATTATAAGATAAAAAAGATCTAAAACCTATCCATAAAGGAAAAAAAAAATTACTTTCAATCCAAAAAAAATATCTTTAAAATAAAAATAATTATTTAAAATGCGCATTTGATTTAATCTAAGACGCAATTGTAAAAAAATCGTATGTGATACAGAAAAATAGATAGAATTTTTGAAAGTAACACAGCAAATATATAATTTGTATAAATTATGCAAACAAAAAGTAAAATTTTACAGAATTGTGTTATTTAATGACAATAAAAGAGAACTTTATGAATTTTGCTATATTTATCCGACATTTAACCCAGTTTATTCAAAATAAAACATTTAAAAGAAGTATTTTTGGAAGGGCATATTATCACAAAATGTTGCACAGTAAGAGAGGGAAGGAAAAAAAAAATTGATACAGATATATATATTTTATAAAATCACTAAACTAGAAATTTCCTTTTCATACGACTTGTAATTACCTGAGGATAATAAACCAGTTTAAAAAGAGTTGAAATAACCACTTCTCTTTGAGCATCTAATTCTTTACCAACATCCATTTTGTTCATACTTCGTAAAAGGAATAGATCTTCAATTACAGGCTGAAGAGCAGGAATAACTAAACATAAAATAATTACAAAAATTATTAAAAATACATAACTCTACACTTATATTACAATGTTTACATTTTGTAAAAAATATATATCCCTAATAAATTGCAAATTTATATCAGGGCTCTCTCTCTCTCTCTCTCTCTATATATATATATATATATAGGGCATTGCCATTTTGGACCAACAAATTC
>JAPMOQ010065912.1:0-37398 GCA_026543055.1 Argiope trifasciata
GGCTCCCCTACCTTTACTTTGATTAGATGCCAGAAAAGCAGAATCGTAAATGGAACACAAACATATGCTTAGTGCATAATTAATTAGGTTTCTGTGCGTGGGAAGTAAAATTCAGATTAACTTGCAAATGATTACTGCGTAGACATTTTTCTCTTTTATTTCTGAAAAAGCAAAATAGCATGAATACTATACTTCATCCGGCAAAGGAATAAAACCACTAGTGTCCTGATTTTATATAATTTGTTTTTGAAAAACATTTTGCGGGGGTGAGAGTAATTTTAATGAATCTTTAAGGATTTTTCTCTTCTCTCTAAACCAAAGCTTAAAGCGTCCTTGATTGAAATCTAGAAAAATGTGTTCATTAAAAAAGTTATTATTTCAAAGTTTTCATACCTACTTTTTTAATATATTTGGAATACTAACACGGAAATATCTTGTTGAAAATTTTTTAAAGAAAATTATTCTGTTAAGGTGAAAAATATTTTAGAAGGTAAATCCATATTCAAGTTCCTCTTTAATGTATTTTTCTAAAAATTGGTAAAAGTGGCATGACAAAATATAAATATCTGAGAAAAATTTGTCATTTATACCCGTAAAAATAGTGTAATTAAATGGCTTTAATCATTACTTGTTTATCCAATGAACTGAATAATTCGTGAAAAGAAAGTATCCCTAGAAGATTTTTATGAAAAAAAAACCACGCTTTTCTAAGGAAGAATATTGAATGTAATTGGCGAAAAACACTCATTGGTCGCTTTTATCGTGATATTCTATACTATCTATGAATCGCGAGAAATTCGATAGTGAGGGAGAATTTCCTCTGCTCGGTTTGAAGAAATTAATTTAATTCTTAGGCATGAAAGGTGTTCAGAATTTTGTATTCACCCTTGTGCATACAATATCTGAATAATTTCAAGTTAAAAAAAGAAAGCAGTTTAAGCGAATTTTATTTTTGATTGTGTCCCTAAAGAAGATATTCCTCAAGAAATTAGCTAAACACATTTCGGTGGCTGCTGTTCGATTCTGACTTCAATCAGTAGAGTTGAAAATAAATGATAAAAGCAATTTCGTTATCGGCTCAGAATGTAATCAATTCTTTTTCCCTTTTTGTTACCTTTGTTGTATTTCAAAATAGAAGTACTATTCACGATAAGAGATTAAATATATTTTAGACTATTTCTTCGTTTCTTTAGTATTACTTTCCGAGGTTTTTTCTTATTTAATACAATGAATATTTTTAATTCTTTTCTTTTCATGGTGCATTTTTTAGGAAATTATAATAAATGAGTTCGTATGATGAGATTTTTTTAGAGACGAAATAACATTAATTTGCTTCACATGAGGAATAAAATGGAGAAACAACGTTTAAATGCTGGATTTTCAATTATCTTGAAAAAAGTTCAGATTTTTCTTGTTTTTTGGCTCCATAAATAACTTCTTTTTTCATATAACCAATCGAATCTTGTTATTTATGACATATTCCCTTACTACAAGTGGAAATATAATGTTTAATTATTGCTGAATGAATTCCTCACTGAGTTCCGTCAGTCGTGGACGTCTGAATCTTGCCTTTTGTCCACTGAGTGCTCTCATCATTTTTTTCCATAACGTTGTTTTGAAATTAACATTTTAAAACGCTCGACTAAAATGTGAATTGAATAAGGAGCGGCAAAAAAACCACTTGTAAGTTATTCAAAGCTTAATTTGTTGTACGAATTATGGAAATTTTCTGTTAATTTGTATGGATCAATTCATTCAATTGGGCAATCATTGGATGTCAAATGGATTATAACTCATTGAAAGAACAAAAATTACCTTATGGAACTTTCTCTAAATGACAATGAAAACACATTCTTCAAACAGATTTTTAAATCTTCTGAAATTTTTCAAGTGTTTATCTTCAGTGTTATCAGTATTGATATAATAATATTTTAAATTTTTATTTACTTACGATGTTTATTTTATTATAAAAATATTTCATAATCACTTCTCAAATCGACAAGCAAATTAATTATACTTAATTCGGAAATATTACATCTGTAGTATTCGCGCATGCGCAGTTCGCCTACTAGTTAAGCCGAAATAATTGTCACCTAGAAGAACTCTATAGGTATATGATTATAAATCTCCTCCCTTTCAAAAAAATTTCGAGGAAAGAACCAAATGAATTACGAACTTCAAACACTGCAAGATATATAATTTATAAGGAATTCAAAATGGATTATAAGCGAAAAAAATAATGAGTCTGTTAGTTTATCTCTGTGAATGATTCTGTTCGTCCAATTTCATCCGTAGCTAGTTTTTATTTTAATACCGAGAATTTACATTCATTCTAATACATAAAAGATGAAACATCATTAAATTACTTGACAAATTTTCTAGCATTGAAATATGATGATATAAAAAAAAACCAAATAGTTTTTTTTTCTTTATGTAATTGTTTCAATGTAATGGAAATGCCGCTTTCATTCCTCTTTAATGCGAACCTTTTTATAATAACACATGTTTTCCATTAGTTTAGTGAGGCCAATGATGACACTGACATAAAAATTCCGAATACTAAGCCGAGAAGTCTATTTACATAACGAAGATTTATTCACTCAGACATTATCAAACTCAAACTTATCCGTATCATTAATTTTATAAAAAAAATCATGTGAAATCTGCAGACGGGTAAGAATGGTGTGTTGGGTATATTTTCGTGGGCTAAAAGTGAATGGATCCCGAATTTGTATACAAATTTTTAGTATAAACAGGAGCATGTAGCCCAGGCGAACTAGTGTCAGCGTCCAAATGGTTGAGTACTAATGAGGCTTTACGAAAAATTGTCAAATATTTTTCCTTCGTTTGATAATAGGAATTAGTCAATGTTGAACAGATTCCTGAATGGTTCCTCGGTTCTTGTGAAATGACACAAATTCATCTCCATTCTCCCGATTTTTGCTGAATCTCTTTGCTCAGATTTGAAGTTATTGATCTTTGCTTTCTGTCACTTGCCCTATCGTTAGATTGTTAAGTTTCAGTTTTTGAAAATTTATATTGAGTTGAATTAATGTATTCTCGCATTATAGCTCCTCCCTTTTTCGTTCTATTCAAAATTTCATATTTCGAAATTTCGAACTTTAAAATTTTTGATTAAATTAGCAAAAAAGGGTGATTATGGTCTCATATAATAACATGATCCTAAAATTAACAATCCCATAGTTCCATATGAAGCGTCAAAGAAAGCAAAAAGAATTGGACACCCAAATATTTAAAATTTGGAAATAAAATTGCAAATTTAGTTTGAGGCATTTGGAGTGCATTATAATTTTAGACATTTAAAAAAAATCCACTTATAAAAAATAATCAGAAATTTTGAAAAGAAAACGTATTAAAAAACATAACTTTTGCACCTTTTTTTATACCGGATGCAATTATCCAGATGAAACGAGTTACTATTACAGAGATTTCTAGTGCAATCCCGTACGCTGCATAAAATGTTGAGAAAAACTGAATTTGATTCAAATTACACATACAAAAAAGATAATTTTTTTCTTTAAACAATGTTTTTTTGTTCTCCAGGGAAAATAGTTGCTTGTTTTGAGAGATACAAGTGGCGATCACTTCTCTACTTAACCACCAAACCTTTTCATGCATTTATCACACCACAGAAGCAATTTAAAAACCCGTCTTGGTAATAATCAAATCCCTTACTATTGAGTCAGTTCTCTGCATCTGCAAGGTTCACTTCACCATCTGACATGAACCTTGTTTGGGGTAGGTGTTTCTTCAATGTAAGAAAGCGGAAATAGTCACTGGGAACCAAATAGGGGCTGTATGCGGTTTAGCTCCAGACTTCCCACCTGAACGTTTCCCTATTGCGGTTTACCACTTGCTCTCCGCCTGCTTCAAAAGAACGCAATTATGCCTTTAATATAATCTAGTCATTGCAAAGATAAAATAACGAAGATTCACCTACAATAACCTACGACATTCACTTTGACAATAATCGACTTCTACGATTTGTCTCTGAATTTCGGATGGGCCACATTCTTTGCCCACAGAAATCGTCTCATGGCTCGCATCTCTGCGAGACCACTTCATCTTGTCATTACTGTCGCTGATTTAGGTCTCAGTACTAACACTATTTGCTCGAACGACCGGTCTAAGAGAGCAGGGTCATCTGTTTTCACTCTGGGTAACAGTATTCCCATCAAAAATTTCTACTTTCCAAATACTGCTGCTTGTGAACTTACCACCCCTCATAAAATGATCTCAGGAATAAGTGGGTTGAACAACCAGTGATCTGATTGTCGAGAGTTGAGGTGAATGAAATGAAATACATTATTCGAATTCCCTTCATTGCCGTGCAATATTGACTTTTCAACCCCTTCCCGTATGCTGAGAAGCGATGCCTGAAAAGCTGTCGTTGCCTGCTCATGAGCGTGAGATTCCCGAAGTCGTTCCGAAGGACTGTCGTGCTGGCTGAATCCCTCGAAATCGCGAGAAGTCACATTCACGAAGGAACGGAATGTTAGAATCGTGACAGTGGTGAGAGGTTTGTAGAATTTCTCAGCATTGTATATGCATAGTTCGGCAACCATGTTAAAAATAAATTTTTGCATACGTGTATTATGATAGGGATTTCTTATGAATGCGTTGATACTGTAAATGCAAACTTTGCTTAAATGCATTACAATGTTTGATTTTTAAATTTTATTCTTTTAAAGCTCTAACATCATAGTAACAAATTTTTTCGAAAATATTTTGACTTCATCAAATGTTATTTTTATATTTTTATAGTGAAATATAGTGTCTGATGTACATATTTTATAACACAGTTTTGTTTTATAGATTGTTTATTAAAGCGTTCTTCATTTCATCAAAGTAAAAATTAAAATTTCCTTAGAAATTTCTTTAATTGATCTTTATTTGTGTAATATTTTTTAAAATGTAAATGTGTTAATTCATGTAATTTTATTCTTACGATTAATTTTTCAGAAGATTTTTTTAGTTATTTAAAAATGTTATTTATGTTTAATGTTTTTGTTATTTATGCTTATTTAAATGTTTTTGACTTATTCTAGACATTGTTACCAGAAACCATTAAATGAATTACAAAATGTTCAAAATTGAAGGTAACCTGGATTTGTATTATTACTTGTACTAAGATAAACTAAGCAATGAACATTACTTGCATATCAATGCAAATAAAATGGTTAAGATTACAAGTAATATGTAAGAAATGTTTTATAGATAATTTAAATTAAAGAAAGAAAAATTATCGTTATAAAATTTTAACAGTTAAAATTGTCATCTATTTTAAAATGCACGACGAATTTCAAATCGGAAATAATTGCAGCAGGAAAAATATCTGTTTTGTGGACAACATTCTTAAAGGTGGCAAGCTCTATGCTACAACGTCATAGACGGCATATGAAAATTTGTGATCTTCAGAAAGTAATAATTCCCACGAAAATTTAGTTCATTCAATCAACCAATTCCGATTTTTATAAATGGTTTGAATATTGGGGGAAATATTTTTAACCAATTTTTAGCAGCACTAAATTGGCGATGCACTGAAATTCGTTCTGAGGTCAGATCAACCCTTCCATCCTCCATTTTCAGCAACGAAGTGAAAATTTATCAACTGATTGATTATTTTGCAGCAGGACAGCCAGATTTGTAAATTCAATGTCTTTTTTGTGTCATCACATAATAGAGAGGCAAACATTTATTTTGTCTGCAGGTAATGATCGAAGTAATGTTTGCCTGAAATTTCCGTCAAGCCATATTCATGCGTTCTCAGATGGTCTAATGTTTCTTCACAGATGTGGCAATCAATAGTCTTTGCTTGCCATTGTGTATTCATTTCAACCTGCAAGTTTGCATTTCTGCGATATTTTTCGCATGGCGAATGCTGGTGTTTCAATAAATTATTTGTTCCTTGGTGATCTCAAAGCTGCTTGAGCAATTCTGCTAGGAACAAATGTCGCAGCTTTTCCGAACGATGGAAAGGTTAAGGTTGCGTCATTTTGGGATTGAATTGTTTCCAGAATCAAGCTAATGAAGAGCGCTATCTAATTTTAAAAGATGGCTCATATTGACAATTTTCAGTTGTTGGGAAGATATTGGATGGGGCACATTTACCAACAGAATACGAGGAAAAAAAAGCTTTAATCTAGGTTAGGATCCACAGTTTACAATCTGTCTTTCGTTGTTTGTCTGAATATCCCTGGATGTAACACAGACAGTTGCAATTTTTTTTAAAAAAAACCCGAACTAAATAGCAGAGTAAATAAAAGGAATACTATCGAAATGTTTCAGTTCAGACGCAAACCAATCGATGCAGCTCAAATCCAACGCAGCGAGATACAAAATATTTATATCAGCTCGAAATCCGAAGATCTCAGGTGTGGAGAGGAGAGTACCAGTTCAGGTGTCGTCCTCGTCATCTGACCGTGGTTCAAAATGACGGGGTCCATCCCAAAATAGCCCTAGTGTTGCTTTACAACGGGACGTAACTATAACTAAACTAAACTAAACCGAAGACATCAGTTTCACGATATAATTTAAATGAAAATGAAAATCAATCGACAAAGCTCAATCCCACCTTCAGTTGAGTTGCGAACGGAACTATGTTTTTCAAAATGAAATCTATCACAAGAGACGTGATTCACTTCCAAAACAGTGTCACACGAAATAATTTTTAAAAAATCCTAAACCATCAAATTGACAACAGGAAAGGAAATAAAAATATATTAGAATAACGAATTAGTAGTATTTGCTTTTGTATTATGCTTTTTTAAATCTTTTTTATACCTTCACAGGTGTGATATCTGTACAATACGTATTTAAAAATAGGAGCTTATTCGAATGCAACTTTGTGTCAAAATTTCGTAGTAATCGTGGAAGAACATTCTGACACATAAGATTTTGAACAGATGAAATGTATGCTTTTTTTTTATTTGTATGAATGTCGTTCATTTTTTTAAATGGACTTTTGGGGTCAGCTTTTTTTATTTATTACTAGCCGCCTTTGGCGACCAGATGCTTCGCCAATCTTACTGCTGTTTAAAATTATCAGTTAAATACTTTGTGATGGCATTGTCAATTAAATACTTTATGTAACTTGTCTTTTAATAACTACTTTATCAAAATATTTATAAGGTTCAAATTTTGATAGCTATATCATTCTTTCATGCAGTTATAAAGGTCTTAAGCTCATGCTATACCATATGTCTCTTTAATTATTTGTCAGCGCTGGCAAAATTTCAACTTTAATTTAAAGTGGAAACGATTAAACTGCAAATTGAATATAAAAACATTTTTTACCGAATTTACATTTTTTTAAACATAAGTAAAAGGGAATCATTATGTGTACTACTGAATAATTATAATAATTTATCTAATATTTCAAGAATTATTCAACAAAAATTACTTATATTCATCATGAAATTCATGTTTTAGTTTCACTTTCGAAAAGATTTAAATGATGCGAATGATATTTTAATTTGATCAATAAGCATGATTAAAAAATTATTAATTTTAAATTTTATACATCTTTTATTATAAGGAATCATATTCTACGAAATATTCTTGACACTTCAACTTTCAAATAAGTAAATGAAAGTTTCTATCGTTTACTGTAAAATTTGTTCGATTTATGGAGCTCTGAATAGAAATGTTTGGAAAATTCAACAATTTCATTCTTAGACCAATCATTCTTGAGAAATTTTTCTTAACATTTTCTTTACAGAAAAAGCATATTTAATATTTATTTCATTTCATGCAGACACGTGCTGAAAATTACATTTTTATATGTTTCATTTTCTATAATTATTTTTTAAATCCGAGTTTTTGTCAATCTAATGGCAACATATTGATAACATATTACCCTTTCACTACAGATTAAATTTTATTGTTTTTTTCCGAAATATATTGTTGAAACATATAGTTAAAATATTTCTTTAAAAATTCGTTAAAAATAGAAGCTTAAGTTATGTGCTAAAATATATTTATACCATTAGGAAGCTAATTTTTAAAAATCTTTAATTTGATGTAAAAATCATGTTTGTGCGATAATATTTTTGGAAATTATGGTGAGAAAACGTCGAAATTCGGTCAAATTTTTAATTAATTCAAATTCTAAATTTAAAAAAGGGCTCTTCACATTCCGTCAAGATATACATGTAACAAATTCGGTAACTGTAGGTCCAACGGTCTGTCCTGTAGAGCACCAACACACACATATTCAGCTTTATTAGTTACTAGCCGCCTTTGGCGACCAGCTGGTTCGCCATGAGTAATGCGTTCTAAAATTTTCAATTAAATCACATATTCATTAGCCTTGAAGTAATTCCGGGCATTGATTGGCCTGAAATTAATATTTTCTTTAAGATGATGGACGGGAAGTTCTAAAAGAACACGTTTTCTTGATTAATATTCTCTCATTTTATAAATCAGTCAGTTTTAATTATAGGTTATGCTTCCCAAATATTAAAAATGTATTTTTCGGTGATGTTGCCAAAATATTAAATATGTTTTTTGAAAAAAAGCGAAAAAGCGAAAAAAAATTATTAAATTAATGATACAGGTATTGCAAACGATTATAGAAATATGCCATTAGGTCGGGAGTTCAATGCATATCCTGTCTTAATTCAATCAGGTTTACCGTAAATAAAGAAGATTTATTGAATTAATCATTTAGATATTGCAAACGATAATAGAATCCTTTGCCTTGCATTTATTTTTTTAGAAAGTATCACTTTTTATATTTATGTTATTTTATCCAGTCCCATGCTGAAAGTTGCATTTCTTTATACTTGATTTACGATGATAGTTTTTTTATTATTATTTGAACTTCCGTCATTGTTTTCTTTTATTTTATCCGGTCACGTGATCAAAAAAACATAGTTAAAATATTTCTTTAAAAATTCGTTAAAAATAGAGGCTTGAGATAGACATTAAAACACTGATACCATTAGAAAGCTAATTTTTTTATCTTTAAATTGATGTAAAAATCATGTTTGTGCGATAATATTTTCAGAAGTTATAGCGGAAAAACGTCGAAATTTCGCTTAAATTTCAATTAATTCAAATTCGAATTAAAAATTCGAAAAAAGGGCTCCGAGGTGCATATTCTCGACCTCCAAGGTATACATATACCAAATTTGGTAGCTGTAGGTCCAACGGTCTGGCCTGTAGAGCGCCAACACACACACACACACACGCACACACACGCACATTGAGCTTTATTATAAGTATAGATTTAAAGTATTCAATTGGCAATGATAGATTATTTTTTGCAATTATATTAACTTCCTTATTTCGTTTCTTGGGGCTCTGTATATTGTTCAAAAAATTTCAGCATACTCACTTCACTATAAGTTGCTTCCTCGGCCATACGAGACGCCGTTCGGAATTTAAAGGATTTTACCGTTGCCCCTGTTATAATTAACTTCTTAAATATTTTAAGCGTATTTTACAACACTAAATTTCATGGTTAAAATAAAGCCTAAAATGTTCCCATTTTTGCTACTAATATTTCATCCTGGCATTTTCCCCCATTGTTTTATCAAGATGTGAAGATTCAGCTTATTTTTCCCTCTTCAGTAGATTTCAAAATGAAACATGCCTTTCACAAACTTTTTTGATAAAATGAAGGTTCCAGTGAAATGGTGAAAAATTTTAAAGAGCTCCGATTTTAAAATACTGCCCCTCTTTCCTATGATAGAATCGGATTTATAAACACGTAGACTTGTGTTTAGGGAAGTGCAAAGCACTGTGAACCGACTAATGCAAGTCTTTTGAAATGAAAGATTCAATAATTCGAAGCTTTAAAAAATGTTTTATTGAGGAAATAATTCAAATTTTCAATACTCATTAAACCTGGAAAGTCAAGTAGTGGATCTCTCAAAGAAGCTAGTATGTAAAGGCGTCCTTTTAACTCGAAGATACATATTCTGTTAATATTTAATTGCCCTCTACTTTTCATATTTAGTTTTTAAGTACTTGTAGCAGTACTCTCATCGTTTGATAAAATTCGAACCTGTTTCTTTGCTTTCTCAAAATTTAAAACTGGATGCCTTTTTAAAATTCGAACCTGTTTCTTTGCTTTCTCAAAATTTTAAATTGGATGCCTTTTTTTTCTGTTAAAGTCATCATTTTAATTCTTTTGTGAACTTTACACTTGATGCATGCGAGAAGGTGACAGGTTGAAATGAGGAGAAAAGTGAGGAGTGGGAGTGAAAGGTTGAGTGAGTGAAAATAGGAGGCGAAGAAGAGTGAGTGAAAGAAGGTTGAGTGAGGGTGTAAGGAGGGTGTGTGAGTGGTGGGAAGGAGGGAGGGTGAGAGAAAATTGAGGAAGGAAGGAAGGATGGAGGGAGAGTGCTTGGAGGAAGGGTAGGTGGAGAAGATTGGAAAAGGAAGGAGAGAATGAGAAAGGCTTAGGAAGGGAGGGATTGAAAGTGAAAATGGGTGGGGCGAGGAAGGAGGGAGGGAGAAGGATAGAAGGTGGGGGAAAGAAGGGTGTAGGGAGACTGAGAGAACGTGTAGGAAGAGGCGGGGTTGGAAAGAAACAGCTGTAAAGAAAACCTACCCTAAGATAAAAGATGCCCTATCTTTTCGTACTTCAAGTGTAAAGTTCAATTTCTAACTAAAAAATATTAAAATATTTTAAAAGAGGAAAGACACGCATCTAATTAATCAGAGCAAGCGTCCCTTTTCTTGGAGGTTATATATCAGCTTTGTGGTGCTTTTCTTCGTCTCTGTAGGACTTCTTTAAACTTGATGCAATATTTTATTTCCAAAATCGTTTGAGATCGTTAGAAAAATGCTACCAAACGCAAAAAAGTAATTTTGTTTAGGCTCATTTTATATCAATAAATGTAAAGTTGAGAAATTCACTGTTTTTTGTGAATACCTCTGATCTTCTTAATTATATTTTGCAAATCATATTTCATTGATAACTTGATAAAATGTTTCTGTCCTTTGCCACTATGACTGGCCGGTTTATGAGGCTTTGAATTTCATTACTCTAAGCTAAACAATGTCCACACCAAAAGCTTACCACCCGTCGATTGGTGGAGCTTCTTTGAAGAGTTCTTTGAATTGATAGAGCTTCATTTAAAATTTACAAAGTTATCTTAAAACCTTGTTTTAAATAGAAAGCTATTCTGTATTTTTTTTAAATAGGCAAATCACCGTTTTTTAAGAGGTGTGGGTCTTCATTGACATTCTAGAACTGCCGCGATCCCGGCATTATTCAACATAAGAGTGTAATATTAATTCAATTTTTCATGTGGATAAATTTAGTCTATGAGTATGAATCGTCTAACAACCATCATTTGATAACTTTCAATTTTCGTGGTGAGAACTCCTAAAATGAATCGATTTCTCAGAGAATTTCTCTCAAACATCAATTGAGAATATAAGTAAAAGTAAAGGACAGTTATCTATAAATGAGAATTGCAAAAATAGTGTGCTTCAAAATTTTTCAGTAAATAAATACCAAATCTAAATGTTTCTTACATATATTTATTTTAAGCCTTAGACTGCCATAGTTTTTTACTCGTTCACCGCAGCTGAGTCCAAAACGTTTTGTGCGTGAGTTCGGAATCAAAACTTTTATTTTGGAAGGTTTTTTTTAATTAAAAATTAATATTGTTTAAATGCCCTTACCTCAAACAAAAATCTTCTTTTTATGAAGTATTAATCAAATTATTCAAAATTAATTAGGGAAACAAAATTCAGGCAATGACGAAAGATGGTACAGTGCGATATAAAAAGGAACGAACTCCCACAACAGCAAGTGCAGTAACTACCACTGTTCCATGCATCTCAAAAATGTAGGAAAAACCCAGGATGAAATATTCATAACAAAATGAAAACACAAAAAATTTATTAAAACATGAAAAATTAGTGTTGTAGAATGTATTTCAAATGTTTTAAAAGTTTATTAAAATTAAAAAAGAATTTGTATGAGGCTTAAATATGTCATTCTTGTACTGTAGGGTTTTCAGGATTTATTAAATGAAAGCTCCGAATTTCACTTATAAATTTTTATTAATTAAACATTAAATGAAACCTTTAAAAATTATTTTACAGTGCATTTTTCCACTATACGAAGTGTGTTTATGTTGAACTTCTTATTTAACTCTGGATATCGGTGATCAGTAGAACTTTATATTTTTAGAAATTGTGGTACAATAATAGTATTTTTTTTTTCAATTAAAATTTTGAATCTAATATTTTTGTTTTCAATAGGATTTTAGGATTTTGAAATAATCAACAGCTTTATAATGTTTTATATATCAGAATTCGATACCTAATATTAACTTAATTCGATCACCGTGCGTTGATAAGAAATTCACAAGCTCTCGTGTCAAAACAGTTCACTGCAACTCGCAGCGAGGCCATACAAAAGGAGCGACACCTAACAAAAATCGTCAAAAGATTTATATCTTCGAAGTAAATTGTTTTTCGACATGTGTCTGCGTTCCTGTCGACTATGCTCCAACAAACGGAGTCAGTTGACGGATCTCGATCATCATTTTTACTTCAGTGACAATTGCCTGCTGACGGTGTGTAGCACGTCTTCGCGATTCTGTTACAAAATCCTCTTGATATGCATGACTCGTCGCTCCATCGCAAGTGGTTAATTCTTTATGCAATTATATGAAATGGTCTCCTAAAAAGAAAATCCTTGCTTTACACGCGTTTTCTTATTTGTCTTTTTCAAATACTAACTGAACTTTTTATAGCATCCTATTAATATGTTTTTTTTTCTATGTATCTTTTTTGCGTGAACGACGGTTCTCTCTGAGCCGAGGCAGTTATCTCGCTGTGGTGATTCTTTCTTGCAAGAAGATGGATGGAGAAACAGCTGGAAGAAAACAAACTTGTGATCTGACTGGAACAAGTCTTCCTCCTGCTTTTCAAAGACGAAGAAATCGAATTTTTCTTTCAAACTCATTTGTAATATAGACGCTTCTCAGAACATACTTCCTCTCCATTTGCTATCTGCTTATGAAAAGGATTTCGTTAATATGGATGAATTGCGAAAATACTTTAGTTCAGGTGAATCATTGACTGACTGAATCAGCTGACTTGAGTACTCTTCATGAGCTGAACATCTTGATGTTCTTTCACCGTCCTTATTAATTCATATGAACCGATTATTTATTTAATGATATATTTACGACTTACGTTTTGATTTGTTTCGAATATGAACTCATTCAAAATGCCATCGGTCTGCATAGTGTTATGACCTACTCAATTATTGTATTCCTTTTTCTGTGCTTCTAAATTATTTTAATTCAAGACAATCGCGTCCTCTTGCAAAAGAAAAGGAGGCACTGAAGCAGCCGAAACAGGCTCGTGCAAGCCCGCATCTCTCGCATTCAGACGCCCTATTTTATGAGCTGGCATACGACAGATGGGTGGCTGGTAGGTGTGTGTGCTTGTCTTTTTTCTCTTTCCTTGAATACTCTAGAAAGATTCGGAAGAATGCGATCATCATACAGACGATTTTCTGTATATTCGTTTTTACTTTTTCGTTTACAACGTATCTAACTCTTCAAAAATTCAGCCAAATCACATAATTAAGACGACTCTCCGCAATTTAAACCTCCTCGAGTTCAAGTAGCACATTTTTAAAAATATCTTTCTGTAACAAAAGTAACAAAGAGATTGACTTACTCTTAAAATTGGTTTTTAGATTCTTATCAGATTTTGAGCAACTCCTTCGGCTGTTCGAAAAAGGTAAATGCAAGATGAATTTAACATTTCCATGTAGGCACTTATCAAATGTTGAGCCAAATCCAACAAAGAGTTGACACTCTGTCTGTCAATACTTTTTTATTATGTGAACGTGATAATTCCAAAAGACGCGCTTTAAATATATCAAATTTGGTATGGGATTTTGTGACTGGAAGTGTATTAATAGATGAAATTTTAGTTACAATTGGTTGGAAAGAAAGTGTTTAGTTCTATTGTCAGATTCCTTGGACTGCGAAACTTATATTATCCATCTCGCCAAAGATATCTCGATAGGTTTAGTAAAGAGGCGAAATTCAGGCCGAGTACAAAAAATTTGCAGCTTCGTTGAGAAAATAAGAAATCTTTAACTTGAACCAGGTCCCCAAATTTTCCAAGGTATTGAGAAATTACCTCTTTATTAGAGAACATGCGAAAAAGGTTTGAGGCGACCATTAGCTCTGGTTTACAAATCAATCTATGAAAACTTAATTTTTATTTTACAAATACCTCCACACGACTATTTTTAGTATTTTAATTTCATCCCACTGATCATTCCCTAATTTCAGTCTTCAGATTACCAAACAATTTTAATTAAGGACTATGAGACTGTTGTTAAAAGAGGTTTGGCTGCAATCCCAATGATTCATTTTCCCTTCAGTCCGATATTGCACCTTTTCTAATCTTCATATTGAATAGTGCTCGTAGCTTTCTTTCAATTAGGGAGCATGTAAATTAAACCTCATATCTCAAATAAGTTGTTTTTAAAAACTTTCTGAATCGATTTAACTATTCCTTAGGGCTTGTCTCAAAAAGTAAACTTCCATCCACGTTTTAAAGTGCGACGAATTTTTGAGAGCAAAAAAGCCATGCTTCTATACCATTAAACTCTTCGGGGTTGTAGAGAAAGCGTTAGTCTTGCATTGTAAGAGTGATTTGCGTTTGATGATTTACCAGAGTGTAAATATTTTCCGACCTATTCCCGAGAAAGCTTAGGATCGATTGCGAATTGTAAAAATAAAATTGTTTGAATCAAAAGTTCGATTAGGAAAGCATTTTCAAAAGTTGCTTTCCTGATGAAATGAGAAATTATGTATATAGATAGATGTATTTATATTATTTTAACCAAGTTCTTAAATGTAATTCGATCTATGTCGAGCATGCATCTTTATTTCCACCGTATTTAAAGAATGCGCATCTATACGATACCGCGTGATATTAGTAATACTTGTCTTACGGTGGTTACCGAGATTAAGAACAAGGAAAATATTCATTTGCACCGATTTTTTTTGTTTTGTACCAGCCTGCAATCGCTACGCCAACGACGAATTTTTTAACATTTTGCTTCCACTACTACGTTCTTTTTATCCCTGTCTTCAGGCATGCATTTTTAAACTTGCCGCCGAAGATGCTAGTCATTATTAATATCGTATATTAAAACCAATAATCCCTTAGAATTATCAGGAGTAATTTAAATAATAATTTGCCGATAGGTCATTCACCAATAAATGCACGTTGCCTGCCAAAAACTCATGTTAAAAACGTCATCGTTCTTTGGAATGTTAATACAATAAACATTTTTTTAGTTACAAATATTCAAAGAACCAGAAATTGAAAACATCGCTTGCAGATGTAACCGAGTTTGGTAAACTGAATCGGCTAGATCTGTAAGAATTCGCAAATGGACTCTGAAGCTAGGTGAAAAATCAATTTACGTGGAGACATTCTAATAATGCTGGCTTTTAAATTGGTTGTGGTGCAAAATCATGACATTATATTCTAAGTTTGCAAATAAACTTCATGCGAACAAGTTATAGGTAAAATTATATCTATACATATAATAAAGCTGAAAGTGTGTGTTGGCACTCTACAGCCCAGACAGTTGAACCTACAGCTACCAAATTTGGTACATGTATACTTTGGGGGTCGGGAGTGTGCACCTCTGAGCCTCTTTTTCGAATTTTTAATTAGAATTTGAATTAATAAAAAAATCAAGCGAAAATTCGACGTTTTCCCGCTATAATATAATAGCACAAAGACGATTTTTGCATCAAATTAAGATAAAAATTTAACTTTCTAATGGTATCAGCGTTTTAACATATAACTTAATCTCCTATTTTTTATGAATATTTAAAGAAATATTTCAATATATTTTTCAACAATATATTTTGGACAAAACAATAAAATTTAAGTTGGACGAGCACATTACGAGTGAAAGGGGAAAAAATTATTCATCAATAGCTGCCATGAGACTGAAAAAAAAAGTCAAGAATAAATAATTATTGTAAATTAAACATATAAAAATATTATTTTCAGCACGTGTATGCATGACATGAAATAAATATGAAGTATGTTTTTTTAAAAAGAAAGTTTAAAGATTTTTTTTGAACTTTTACAATATTATTAAATAAATAAATCGGCTTTATTTGAGGCGGTAAACATGGTTTTATATATATATATATTTCAATTCAAGGTTTAAAGGCTAATTTGCAAAACTTTAATAATAGAAATGCATCTATAAAAATGATTTAAATGAAGTAAATAACTACATAGTAAGTGTCATGAGTTTATAAATGCTTTAAAAATGAAGAATATTTAGCTTTTATTAATAAAAAGAGATAAACTTCAGTCAACTCATTCCTCTAAAAGTGACTGACTGATCTATGGATATTTGAAGATCACTATTCAATAAAAACGATTAATTTTAAACTACTTAATTGACCATCAAACCAATTCCCAAAATTTCTCAAATCCTAATTTCGGATTTCTGACTGGCCTAACTATGAAAATGCTGACTGTTCCTAACATTTCTATTCTAAGCTTCATAAGTCGATCAAATTTCATAGAGATAAAAGATAGAAACCTTCATTCATTTATTTATTTGAAAGTTGAAATGTTAAGAATATTTCGTAGAAGAGGATTCCTTAGAAATAAAGATGCATAAAATGTAGACTTAATATTTTTTAAATCATGTTTATAAACCAAAACAAAATATTACTATACGAATCATTTAAATCTCTTTGAAAGTAAAACTTAAACATGAATACTATGATGAATCTATTTTTCTTGAGTATTCTTGAAATGCTACATGAATTATTGTAATTATTCAGTAGTAAACATAATGTTTCTCTTTTACTTATATCTAAAAAAATGCTTGGTTACGGTAAAAAAATGTTTTATATCGATTTGCAGTTTAATCATTTCCACTTTAATTTAAAGTTGAAATTTTGTGAGAGCCGATCAGATAATTAGAGAGGAATATAGTGCATTACGGGCTTAATTCATAAATGGAATTATATTATCAAAATTTGAACCTAAAAAGATGAAGTAGTTATTAAAAGACAAGTATTTAATTGATAGTGACGTTGGGTACATACTTTTAGCTAAGGATTAGCAAAATGAATCTTTGAAGTCTCTCATTTTCCGAATAATAAAAATGCTTTTCTTGCTTTTACCTTACTGTATCTCTTTTGAGTCGGGACCTATTTCGCTTGTATAAAATGGCATCAAAACTGATACATGCATTTTTTCCCGAAATAAATTTATAAAATATTTATTGCGATTTGTTTTATTATTTTACTTTTTAACTGGGTACTTCTAATTCAGATAAAGTTAAACAGTTATCTGTATAAATAAAAATGAATGCTTGTCTGTATGTCTCTTATGGCTTCCTAAACCGTTCATCCGATTGCGATGAAATTTGGTTAGCTTATTGTTTACACCTACGGGATGCTTATAGGGATAATACAATGATCTAAAATTTTAAAATTTCGAATCTCAATAGCATCTTTTTACCAAGGATTCATCTCCAAATAACTCACCTTGGTGATAATAGATTCTGTAGAAATGCTAAATCCAAGTGAAAGGTTCATATTTTGTTGCTATAATGCGTAAATGGTATGCAAGTCATTCTCGGAGATAAAAATCTTATCAGAGATTATGCGACAAAGTTTTCGAGGGTTTTAATTAAATGTTAGCCTTTTTCGCAGCAGCTACCAAAAATATTGTAGTACAAATAATTATTACCCATCTTAATTTTTTAAAATTATCTTTTCAACTTAATTAACGATTTTATGGTGCAAATATATTTTCTATGCTGAATCCATTTTAAAAGTAAATATTTTAAACATTTTCTAAAATTAAATTTGAGAATTCTGAACAAATATGAAACGAATCACGAGATACAATACACATTCTTTCATTGTCATTCTGAAACAGCACCAAGTTTCACAATTTTGAAAGAATACACAAATCTAATATATAAAAATGAATATTTGCTTGTTCGTATTGTCTTACCATTCATCCTATTTCGATAAAACATTGCCGATTGATTGATTGATTGCACTTAATATTTTTTTTCTCGTCGGCAGAGACGCGCCGAGTACCAGTTAGTTTAACTTATAAAATCCTGAGTCATATAATGTTCATGTTATGTTAACCACTGTTGCCGTATCAAGAGGTTCCGGCTAAGTACAAGAATTTGAATACTGGATTAAAGATACCCAAAATTAAAATACATTTACACCCTTTTTGAAAACTAAGATGGTGCAAAATTATTAGTACTATAATATTTACTATAAATTACAGCAAAAAACGCTCAAACTTTTATAAATATTTAGTCAAAATTTCAAACTTATAGGATTGATTCCCCTAAAACTTTCTCGCTCACTCTCTAATAAAACTATGACCTCAGAGAAAAACATTGCATTTACGTACAATTGCTCCGAAATATTATCGTCTAGCTTGAATTTAGCATCTTTACTGAATCTGTTGTGTCTCCTTGGCGAGTAATTTGGCGGTTAATAGATGCGGTAAACAAATCTGAAAATATTTTTTATAGATTACATAATTTTACTATGCCTATAACCATTAAGTAATAAGTAGTCAAAGTTTTATCGGAATCAGATAGGCAGTACGGCTGCACATAAAAGACATACAGACGAATTTTTATTTATATAGATGAAGACGTCTGCGTGTCTACCAATATTGAAAACAGAGGAGGTAGTCTTTATAAAACAGAGGTAGGTTTGAAAACACTATTAAATTCAGCTAAAAATGAATTGAAAATAAACCCTGTCTCAAAGGATAATAACTAGAATCCGACTTCTGGAAATTTCATTACCAAAATTCTCTGGAAAAATAGCTGATTTTGCAAATTTTAAAAATTTATTTGTTAATTTAATTAGCAACAATGAGCAATTAAATGATTCTAAAACGCTGTATTATCTCCTTTCTTGTTTAAGAGGAGAAGCTAAATTATTAGAATCATCGAGTGATAACTTTCACTCTCTCTTTAAAACATTATCAAATCGTTATGAAATCAATATCAATTGATAGACCCTCGCATACAAGAAAAAATAAATTTTGAGAAAATTCGAAGCGAATCTGCAATAGAATTGTGAGCTTTAATGTACTATGTTAATAAAAACACCAGAGCATTAAAGGTTCTTAAATTCGAACAAAATAAACCATCTGATTTAATGCTAGTGACCATCCTTCTACAGAAAGTAGACAAAGAAACAAGGAAGCAATTCGAGTTTTCTTTAAATATGGCAAAAATTCCTACATCTGAAAATTTGATGGAATTTCTAAAAAAGCGAATCTCCTATTTAGAAAGTTTAAACCGTATTCAGAGTAAATATGAACGCCCGCAGAAAAGAGCGGAAACTCTTGTAGTCTATAAAAATGCATGTTATGTCCCTTATGCGCTGCCGTACCGCTCATCCGATTGCGATGAAACTTTGAATACTCATTTCTTGCACTTACAGGATGGTTATAGGCACAGAAAAATTATTTAAGTAATCTATATAAATAAAAATGAACGCTTGTCTTAAATCGCTCATGTTTTATGTCTCTTATGCCGTACTGCTCATCCAATGAAACTTTGAATACTTATAACTTGCACTTACTTGTTTCTGCTGAAGATGGGGTAGAATATTGCCAACCCTAAAGTCGTGAATAATAAAGTATAAAAAATTTAATTAATATCATTTACGCTTCTCCTTTATATATCGCTCCATTTCAATGAATGTTTTCATTTCCGATGATAAAATAAAAATCATTCTTCCTACCATTCTTAATTAAACAAGATAACTATTGCAAATTCCAAACGAAATTTCTAAAATTATTTCTTTTACGGCAGCAATGCGCAGGATACCTGCTAGTTAATAATAAAAATGCGAAAGCTTGCATTTTATGCAAAAACTATCATTCACTATTTAGATGCGTCTGCACTAAGTCCGATAAAAGGCATTCAAATCTTTTTTTCCCGCCTAATGTGTAAGCTCTAATATAATCGGGAGATTTATAGTTCAATTTTTTTAAAGGAAAATGCTGAATCATTGCTAGGAAATTCACAAGAAAATGCAATCAAGCGTCTAAATGGCATCTGGAATATATTAAATGAAAATAATTCAATGGAAACCTTATGTAAGGAATTTATGCGAGAATATGAGAGTTTAGAACACATGAAGGAGGTTAAAATTGAAGCTGATGGCAATGTGAACTATTGCATTCCCCTATTGTTTTAAACTTGTTAGTATGACATCATGAAATTGTAAAAAATGTGTTTTAAAGACCGATTTGTGTTTCTAGTCCAGCATTCCTACTCATAAAAAACTATTTAAAGACTTTTTGATAACCGTGGTTTTTATTTGAAACAAAGTTGAAGTTTCAGAAAATAATACAAACATCTATCAAAAACTTTTACCATTTATTTCCGTCTATATAACAGATACTTAAATGGAATTTCAAAAATTTATCTCATATGTATACATAAAAATTCTTTTTCTAAATTTTCACTCTTTTTCTTTTATTTAGTTTCCATTTATTCACTCATCATCTACTTAACTTATCATTACATTTTACAATTCAGTTTATAGGATTTTTATATTATGTATTCATTTTAAAGGCCTGTTATATTCATATCTCCTCTACGTGTAATAGCGTTTTATTTAAATTCGGAAAGTCGACATAATTTTTATTTCGTAACAATCAGAGTAAACCTCAGAAGCCCGTTTTGTATAGATTGCTCAACAGTTTTCAACTTTGGATGAACTTCGATTTGCAGTATTTAGTTTGAAAGCACATGTTCAGTGCGTTACTGCCGCTATTCCCATTTCATTGCAATCTTCAACAATAACATAAATGATCAATCTTTTATAAAAAGAAAACCATTTGCTGCAATGCACACCAGGTAAACCATGTGTCCTGCAGAACTGTGTTTTGCATCTATCCCTCTACATTTACTCCGTAAATTATTCAACAGGGAATGAATATTGGTGGAATATATTGATGAAATGAATATTGATGGAACAGGGAATTAATATATGTACATTATACAAGGGAATGAATTTTGATGCAATATATATTCATTTGATTTTGTACATTGATAAGACATATTTGGCAAGAATGTTCTCGCAAATTCATGTTTACTATCAAATACCTTACTATGGGGGTGAAGATGATGATGTCGTGTCCGTGTTTCCACGGAAAGGGGCTGCTGTAGCTTCTGAGGGTAAAGACCCATGAGCACCCAGAGGGCAGAAGTCTGACTTCTAGCTCATATGAAAATGACACACACATTCGCTTCCACAACCCCTTTTTACAGCGGGAGTTTATTCATGCATCTCACAGATATAACACACAGAAGAACGACCATGCTGGACTCGGACCGGACGCCCAGATTACGGGGAAAACACATTACCTCCAGGCCAGGACGCCGGCTGTTATGTTGGTATTTCTACAAATTTTCGACGTAACGCTCACTGAAAGCTAGATTTTTAGGGACAAATATATACATTAGAAAAAGTGGAGAAATCTAAAATATAACCAAATATATTTTGAATATTTGGTTGGTATAATACTGCATAAAATTATACGATTTTGATGAAATTTCTTTTTAGTTATTTTAACAATGTGACAATTAATAAATCACTAAAAATACATAAAAAACTTTAATGAAACATCATTCAAATTTATAAAATGTTCTACTTTAGAAGATTCATTCCCTCGTCCAAACTTCTTCAATGGAAAGAGAATTTATTTTTGATAAATTTCATATTTAAATCAGCTATTACAGTTTTCAAATAACTTCGAAAAAAAATTTTTTTAACTATTTTATAGATGTAAAAGACTTAATATTTTATGTTAAGCCTTTTATATCGTTTCCCGTTCGATTAATATTATGATTCGACTATTATAATAAAAAGAAAGAATAAGAAATATTTTCGAAGCATTAAAATTTTAATAAATTTTTTTGAATTAAAAATTTTAATTTTGAGAAAAGTTTCTCTTCTTAAACATTTACTGTGTAAGTAGTAACTGTAAGGTAAATTTGGGACCTGTAGGCTCAATTGTCTGATAGAGAGCCCTTTTCATCGATTCGCAATTCACAGAAAAAACTTTAACACTTTAAAATATTTAAATCAAGAATTCATAAAGGAAATTTTCATCTAATCCTTGTTAACTTCTGTAATATGTAAAAATAAAAGCGTAAAATATTTTAAAATTCATTATGTTTACATGCAATATAAATTTATTATGCAAGACCGTATCATTTCAGCTATCTTTATTTCATTCAAAATTGTGCAAAAATCTTCTACTTCTTCAGTGGCACTTCAGCCCATGGTGGGCCTTCCGCAGAATCGAATTCCAGGCTGTCCGCTTCTTGGATAGACTTCGCCAGTTATTAACTCTGAGAACTTTTAGATCAGTTTCTAGACTCTCGATCCACCGTATCCTCGGTCTAATCCTTTTGCGGGTTCCGATGGTTTAGCGTCGAAGATCTTTTTGGTTGTTCGGTCATCTTTCATTCTAATCAAGTGTCCTGCCCATTTTAGTCTTTGGATTGAGATAAATTTTATTATGTCAGGTTCTTTGTATAGATTGTAAAGTTCCAGGTTTGTTCTTCTTCTCCATGTGTCAATACATTTCACACCTTCTAAAATACTTCGCAACATCTTTCTTTCAAAAACTGCCAAGATTTCTTTATCACTTTCGGTCATTGTCCTCGTCTCAGCAGCATATGTTACTATCGGCCTTATCAAAGTTTTAATGAGCAAAAATTTTATTTTCCTGCTAATCAGACTAGATTTTAGATGTTTGTAAATTCCGTAAAAATATCTGTTACCAGCAGTAACTGTGTATGCAAAAATCTGGAATTATTTTTCAGTTGTAGTTACGAATAATCAGTTAACTCTTATATGTAATTAGTTATGGAGTAATTATAACCTTTTTTCTTAAAACCAGATTCATTTATTATTTTCCCCCTAAGTGTTTGAATACGAATAAATGTGCCATAAGCATTAAAAAAATAGAATGAATATGATTGCTGTTCAATCAAAAAACAAAATAGATTAATCTATTACTAAAATATTCTCATTGAAGATTTGTTACTTATTCTTCATAAAATATTAGGCAGCAACAGAGAAGAAAAAGTTCTGATAAGGTTTTTTGGAAAATAATTTCTTCTCAAATACAATTCGAAAACGAATTGATATTTCAAAGAGTTTTAAATCTGAAACAAAAAACATTGACTTGATTGTCAGAAAAACACGTCTGGAGGGTTAAACTTCATAATCAAACATTCTTAATTTTAAAGACCAACGAAATAATATTACCATTAAATTTTTAAGCCAAACAAGAGCTGCATGATCAGTTTAAGTTTCTTTTTCTCTTGTTAATAGTAATAAAATATATCAAGAGTATCTACAATTGATAACATTCCATCTCAGTTATACAGTAATTTTTTCCCCATAAGGGCTGTTCCCATTGTTCTGGAATGATAAGATTCAGCATGTAATTCACCAGAGCAATCTGGCTGTCCTATTTTATCTGCGTAATTAATTCTAAAGAGGCTTGGTAAACTTGTTTAGTCAGCGATTCCCATGCTGTGAGTGATTGATAGAAGTAGCTGACCTAAACAAATAGTTTTTTAAGAGATCCCTGTGTTTCCCCTGCTTTGAGATTGACACTTGTAGAAATCCCCATCAGAAACTTTATAAGTACTGTGAACAAGGTTTTCCCATCAAAATATGGTATATAAGAAGAGGGAAGATTAATTTCAGGCCTTTTTGGAAATTTCTGCTTGTTTGCGCTGCTTGTAAATATGCCAGCCCCTCCTCTCGCCAGAGAGTGAATAAAACGAACTTTAAAATGAGGTCTTCGACGTCTTTAAACCTAAGATGTGTTTCGAAAATTTTAAGTCTTTCCATTAAATTTAGTTGAATGGGTTCGAAATTCACTGGGATTTCCCCACACAAGTTGCTGTAAATGTCATCGCATCGTACGAATGGATACTGAGCGTGTTGCAAACATGCCGATATCCGAACTAGTGGTACCTAATGTGGTTGTACTGTTTTGCAGGGCCAACCACACAGTATGTCTGACCTCTCGACTTTAATCACAGGAGGTCGTTGAGATCCTTCATGCCTCTTAGTCCTACACTCAGCAATCTAACGATTCCATATTCACCCTGACATGGCATGGAAAACACCCCGAGTTCTCAAATCCCGAAAACAAAATTGAAATGCTTTAGAACCGACTTGTGTATTAAGCGGTTTAATAGAAATTTCGTGGGCCGTGGTAGCTTGGTTGGGCAGTCTCGCAACCGGAAGGTAGCGAGTTCTGTCCTCGTCTCGGTCGCCGTGTTGCTAATGGCAGTTGTGGCGCGTTCAATAGGTCCTCTGAGTTCCCATAACAGATGATATCTCTAGAAGTACTAAGTCGGTCTCCGATTCGGATCTCAATTCTGAGTTGTGGATGGATATAAGAGTTCGACCACCCCCCAAAAGGGTTCTGTCGCGTGTGTTCGAGCAAAGTCGTCCTTTCACCTGAACGGTGCTCATTAACAACGAAAGGCGCTCACTTCTGCCTTCCTTCGAAAGAGCTGCGCTCATTCGGGCTTGGTATGACCAAGTGGCATTAGACCCACCACCCACCAAGCAGAAATAAATTTTGATATATTGAAAATTTGATCATCCGGGCAGTTATATCTTGACTTTATCAAGAGGATTTAAGTGTACAATGAAGAAATAGGTTTAAAGTTATTAAAATAATAAGGTGAATTTCTATTTTTGAACGTGTTATTTTAAGTTTGAATCATCGATCTAATCCTATTTCATTAGTTTAAGCATTCTATGTAAAGCGATTTTAGTCGTTCGATTTGCAGAATATATTGTTCGACATGCAGCAAATATTGCAAAATATCAAGAGCATTTTGTACGCTGACATGATTTAGAAAATATTATAAATTAATTAAAAAGAACAAGGAGGAATGCGAAGAGTATTCGGATGGTTCTCACCCGTGCATATATGATGCAAATGTTTAGCATTTTACAAATGCGCAGCTTCTACAGAGCACAAAAAATGGCATTTCATTTTCCGAGAGGGCAAAGAATGGAAAATGAGCATTCATATCTATGAATATTCCGATTTGAATGTGTTTAGTTAATATTTATCTATGAAAATAAATGTTTAATTCTCATAATTATTAACACTAAACCTACCAGCATTTCACAGATATATTGGAACTGCTATTGGAAACCGTTTATTTGACAGCATCGTGGTAGCTTTAGTGTTAAAGCACTTGAGAATATATAGATATTTGTCGTAAAATCTAATAAAAATTTCTTCGATTTCATAGTTATAATACTTAACGTAAAAATTACAAATTTAGGTACTAGTTTATTTAACATGTTTAACGCATATTTGTGTTTTTTTAGTGCAGTTAAAAAGTCACAGTATCACATATACTCATTTTTTAATTAATTACAGTTGATGTTATTACAGTAGTAAAATAATGGTAGCCTAATAAATTAGATTTACAAAAAAAAGGCAAATTTTGCTGTTATATACAGCGGTGGGGAAAAAAAATGCCACTCTGATTTATTTTGGAATCAATCATCCGATTCGAAAACTAAAAACAATTTTTAAAGTAATAAATAAAGGTAAAAAAACGCCCACGTAGAATTTTTATAGGGGGCAATCTACATATTTTAACAGTACAAACATTGAACAAGCTGTATATTTAAAATAAGGGGGAAAAAATCACCCTAGCTCAACTGTAGTGTCGATGCCTCGCTCATGCGCAGATGTCATCCCTACGATTAGCATTGCGTATTTAGAGCCCGATCTCTATCACATTTGAGATTTAATCATCAGTTTTGAGAATCTTAGACTGCTGTTTTGTTCGAAAGGTGCATGGCTTATAAAATAAAATGAGCAGGTTGATTTTCGTTCCTTTTTGGAGGTCTTAAGTTCGAATCTGGTGGCCAAATACTTTTTTTTTTTCATACTTATTCTATAAATACGTTGAATTCGACCCATTTTTTTTCATTCAAAAAATAAAATTTCATGACTAAATATGAATGAATTTGTTTTATTTATTAAGATTCGATATCACACCAAGTTTCGCACATGCGCAGAGATTATTCGTCTGCTTAGCACTGTGTCGTTAGAAACAGATTCCCATTACATTTGAGACTTGATTAATGGTATTAAAAATCTCAGACTGCAGCTCGATGGTTGAGCGAATAAGCTCTCGGGTTGCACCATGTTCCTACTTCGTGGGCTTCAGTTCCAGTCTAGAAGCTAACGAATAATTCATTTTTTATTCATTGCTTTTATTTTTCTACTTACTTATTCTACAGATATTACCGATTCGAACCGTTTTCATACTTGCTAAAGTTGAAATTGATGAATGAATTTAAACATGAAAACAATGAATTTAATTCAAATTTTAATTGCCAAGTTCTCGGACATGCACAGGCATTATCCGTACCTTTAACATTGAGAATTTAGAACCAGATTTCCATGACGCTGGAGACTTGGTTAATGGTAGTAAGAATTTAGGATTGCTGAGTTTATAGAAGTAAGCATGGCTCAGCGGATAGTGTCGAACTGTAGGGCTCTCTTTTTCCCCCGTTCATTTTGGTGGTATAGTCTGGAAGTCATTAATATTTCTTTTTTTTTTCTTTACATTTTATTTTAACCCATACTTATCTATAGTTACTACAAAGTTGCCTCATTTTTATACTTCCTATTCTAAAATTTCACGTCAAATTATTAATGAATTTAATAAAAATTTTGGTGCGTGGTCTTGCACATGCCCATCTGCAGCCTTAGCATCGTGTATATAGAACGAGATTTCATCTGGAAGCATTAGTTGAGAGGTATTTTCAATTTTCTCAACTGTCAGTTTCAAGAAACTGTGAGAATTTCAGCCAGGTCAAAATAGAGTCTTTGACTGAATTCTATTGGATAATGAAAAGAAATATTTTCTTCGAGAAAAAACAGCAGTAAAATGGCCACCAAAACTATCATGGAAGTTTTGAACTATCATGGAAGTTATATAAATAAGCAAGGTGCAACACTCAACATAGCATTTTGGAATTTTTTTCATATTTAAGTACGCTTTGAATTTTTCTTGAAAATAAATGAAGATCATCATGCAAAAAAATGCATTTTATGACAATTTCAAACAACAAAGACCAGGTGTGATGGATGTTGAATTTTATTTAAATTATTTATTCCTTAGCAGGAATAATTAATTCTCCTAAAGTTTTGGGGAAAAAATTACAAGGAAAACATTTTCATTTTTTATGACTAATTAATGACTTCATTTTTAGGCTCTATTTAAAAGTTCTATGTTAGAACCATGACAAGCACAGACAGTTTAAATAGGAAGGCAGAATTTGAGAGAGAAAAAAAAGACAGCATTTTGGTTGTGATATATTTAAGTATGGGAAAATAAGAGCCTGCAGTTTAGAAGTTAAAGTAAATTCATGCACGCACATGAAGGTCTTGAGTTTTAGAGATTACAATCTGTGAAAATTAGCAAATTTCTCTCAAGTCATGTGAAAAGAAAAAATGAAAAAAGTAGTACTCTACAAATAATACAGCAGCAATGCTTTTATTTCATTCTAATGAATGGTACAGACATCATAAAATATCTTCTAACAAAGAATTAAAGAAAATTCCACCTAAAAATTTAAATAATAATTTTATTAGGTATTTTTGTTGTAAAACAAAAACATTTTTAAATTACTTATTCCCAAATTTGTCAACTCTGACTTCTATATTTAACTTACATAGGCGAATTCGAACCTGACAATCAAAAGCAATTACAAATCCATTTAATTCTGTTAAATGGTAAATTCAAAGTACAGGTATTGCAAGTGTTTTGAAAAGATAATTATTAATTTATTAAAAGTCATATAGAGCACAATATTTTTATGATATCAGACATATCTTATGCTTTTAAATAATTCAACATATCATTCAAAACTAAAATAAATATGAAATATTTAATATTAATCAATTATTAATATTATTTAATTAAACACTATATATATATATATATATACATATATATACACACACACACACGAAATATTTAAGTCACAAAAAAACCCTCAAAATTTCAACACGCAATATTTAATCAAACACAAGTAAATTGTAAAATACCATTATAAAAGCAAAGTTAAAGTGAATATTCAGATCCATAAAACAAGCCAAAAAGTTTATTATGAAATAACAAAATAATAGTTTGTGTATGTGTAGATACAGATAAGTAAAAAAGAAACAAAATAAAAGTTTCCTATAGTAAATGACATTAAAAAATAAATTAAATAATTTAAAAAAATGTGAAAATTGGATAAACTAATACTAGTCCAATTTTTTCCTAAATCATACAGCATAATTGTATATGTTACTGAATTTATGGAACAACATAAAAGCACTCCATTAAAAGGAGGCTACTAATAACTTTTTTCCTTCTAAGAAAATGGACAACTTGTTTTTCCAAATATTTAACATAAAAATGGAACAGACTTAAAAGGAAGTCTCGGCGAGAAGTAACGAAATACACCATTCTCAATTTCTGATATTTTATCTAATCAATACTAATGATATTCGTTCTGTAGGTATAATAAGAGGCCCATTAAGATTCTGAGAGTTTTTTTTTACTATATCTTTATTAGAATCCAACATATGGGAAACGTCAGATTCCTCGGCGAGAAAAGGCCAAAAATACCCGTTTTGAATATTGAACCTATATCCTGTTCTAACTATCCGATTTTGATAATTTTTGTTCTGTATGAAGAATTTCAGATACCCAAATTATGAAGAATTTCAGATTCAGCACATCTCGGCGAGAAGTAACGAAATATACCATTCTCAATTTCTAAAATTTTATCTACTCAATACTAATGATATTCGTTCTGTAATTAAAATAGAAAACACCATCCAGATTCTGAGAGTTCCATTTAATGTATCTTTGTTAGAACTCAACATATGGGAAACTTTAGATTCGTACACTTCTCGACGAGAAAAGGCCAAAAATACCCATTTAGAATATTGACCCTTTCTCCTGTTCTAATAATCCGATTTTGATGATTTTTGATCTTTAGGCATAAAATTATACTCCTTTTTTACTTCTGCAACTCTTTTTAGTATATCTTTAACATAACCCGAATTATGAAGAACGTCAGATTCAGCACATCTCAACTAGAAGTGACGAAATACACCATTCTTAATTTCTAAAATTTTATCTACTCAATACTAATGACATTCGTTTTGTAATTAAAATAGTAAACACCATTCAGATTCTGAGAGTTTTATTTAATGTATCTTTGTTAGAACTCAAAATATGGGAAACTTCAGATTCCTGCACTACTCGGCTAGAAAAGGTCAAAATTACCCGTTTTGAGTATTGACCTTGTCTACTGTTCTAATTATCCAATTTTGATAATTTTTGTTATTTTGGCATAAACGTATACCCCTTTTTTACTTCTGCAACTCTTTTTAAAATATCTTTAACAGAACATAAATTATGATGGACGTCAGATTTAGCACATCTCAGCGAGAAGTAACGAAATATAATGTTCTCAATTTCCCCTATTCTATCTCTTCAATACTAACGATATTCGTTCTATTGATATAATAGTATATCCCATTTAGATTCTGAGTGTTCTTTCTATTATATCTTTGTTAGAACCTAACATACAGTAAACGATAGATTCCTGCACTTCTCGGCGAGAAAAGGCCAAAAATGCCCATTTTGAGAATTGACCCTGTCTCCTGTTCTAACAATCCGATTTTGAATATTTTTGTTCTTGAGGCATAAAAGTATACCCCTTTTTTATTTCTGCAACTCTTTTTAGTATATCTTCAACATAACTGAAAGTATGAAGAACGTCAGATTCAGCACATCTCAGGTAGAAGTAACGAAATATACCATTTTCAGTTTCTAAAATTTATCTACTCAATACTAATGATATTCGTTCTGTAATTAAAATAACAAACTCCATTCAGATACTGAGAGTTTTATTTAATCTATCTTTGTTAGAACTCACTATATGGGAAACGTCAGATTCCTGCATTTCTCGGTTAGAAAAGTCCAAAAATACCCGATTTGAGTATTGACTCCATCTCCTGTTCTGACAATCCGATTTTAGTGTTTTTTGTTCTGTAAACATAATAGTATACATCTTTCTCCTTCTGCACTTTTTAGTATATCTTTGTTAGAACCTAAATTATGAAGAACGTCACTTTCAGCACATCTCAGCGAGAAGTAACGAAATATACCATTCTCAATTTCTCCTATTCTATCTACTCAATACTAATAATATTCGTTCTGTAGGTATAATAACAAACCCCATTCAGATTCTGAGAGTTTCTTTTATTTTATCTTTTTTAGAATCCAAAATATGGAAAACGTCATATTCCTGCACTTCTTGGCGTGAAAAGGCTAAATATACCCATTGTGAATATTGACGCTATCTCCTATTCTAACAATCCGATTTTAATGATTTTGGTTCATTATGCCTAATTGTATATCTTTTTTTACTTCTGCAACTCTTTTTAGTAAATCTCAATCATAACCCAAATTATGAAGAACGTCAGATTCAGCACATCTCAGTGAGAAATGACGAAATATACCATTCTCAATTTCTAAAATTTTATCTACTCAATACTAATGATATTCGTTCTGTAATTAAAATAGCAAACACCATTCAGATTCAGTTTCATTTAATGTATCTTTGTTAGAATTCAACATATGTGAAACGTCAGATTCCTGCACTTTTCGACGAATAAAGTCCAAAAATACCCGTTTTGAGTATTGACCCTATCTCCTGTTCTAACAATCCGATTTTAATTATTTTGGTTCTGTAAGCATAATACTATACATCTTTCTGCTTCTGCAAATCTTTTTAGTATATCTTTAACAGAACCCAAAGTATGGAGAACGTCAGATTCAGCACATCTCAGCGTTAAGTAACGAAATATAAAATTCACAATTTCTCCTATTCTATCCATTCAATACTAATAATATTCGTTCTGTAGATATAATAGTAAACCTCATTCAGATTTTGAGAGTTTTTATTATTATATCTTTGTTAGAACTCAACATATGGGAAACTTTAGATTCCTGCACTTCTCGGTGAGAAAAGGCAAAAAATACCCGTAAGGATCATTGACACTATCTCCTGTTCTAACAATCCGATTTTAATGATTTTAGTTCTGTAAGCATAATACTATACATCTTTCTGCTTCTGTAACTGTTTTTAGTATATCTTTAACAGAACCCAAATTATGGAGAAAGATTCAGGACATCTCAACGAGATGTAACGAAATATACCATTCTCAATTTCTACCATTCTATATACTCAATAGTAACGACATTCGTTCTGTAATTATAATAGCAAACCCCATTCAGATTCCGTTTTTTTATTTTATCCTTTTTAGAGCCCAAAATATAGAAAACGTCAGATTCCTGCACCTCTCGGCATGAAAAGGCCAAAAATACCCATTTTGAATATTGACCCTTTCTCCTGTTCTTAGAATCCGATTTTGATGATTTTTGATCTTTAGGCATACAATTATACTCCTTTTTTACTTCTGCAACTCTTTTTAGTATATCTTTAACAGAACCCAAATTATGAAGAACGTCAGATTCAGCACATCTCAACTAGAAGTGACGAAATACACCATTCTTAATTTCTAAAATTTTATCTACTCAATACTAATGACATTCGTTTTGTAATTAAAATAGTACACACCATTCAGATTCTTTGAGTTTTATTTAATGTATCTTTGTTAGAACTCAAAATATGGGAAATTTCAGATTCCTGCACTTCTCGGCGAGAAAAGGCCAAAAATACCCGTTTTGAATATTGACCCTATCTAATGTTCTAACAATCCGATTTTAATGCGTTTTGTTCTGTAAGCATAAAAGTATACATCTATATTTCTAAAAGTACATTTCTCCTTCTGCAACTCTTTTTAGTGGATCTTTGTTAGAACCCAAATTATGAAGAACGTCAGATTCAGCACATCTCAGCAAGAAGTAACGAAATATACCATTATCAATTTCTCCTATTCTAACTATTAAATAATAATAATATACGTTTTGTAGATAAAATAGTAAACCCCATTCAGATTCTGAGAGTTTTTTTTATTACATCTTTTTTAGGACCCAAAATATGGGAAACTTCAGATTCCTGCACTACTCGGCTAGAAAAGGCCAAAATTACCCGTTTTGAGTATTGACCTTGTCTAGTGTTCTAACTATCCAATTTTGATGATTTTTGTTCTTTTGGCATAAAAGTATACCTTTTTTTTACTTCTGCAACTCTTTTTAAAATATCTTTAACAGAACATAAATTATGATGGACGTCAGATTTAGCACATCTCAGCGAGAAGTAACGAAATATAATATTCTCAATTTCTCCTATTCTATCTCTTCAATACTAACGATATTCGTTCTATTGATATAATAGTATATCCCATTTAGATTCTGAGTGTTCTTTCTATTATATCTTAGTTAGAACCTAACATATAGTAAACGATAGATTCCTGCACTTCTCGGCGAGAAAAGGCCAAAAATACCCGTTTTGAATATTGACCCTATCTCCTGTTCTAATAATCCGATTTTGATGAATTTCGTTCTGTAAGCATAATAGTATACCCCTTTCTACTTCTGCAACTCTTTTTAGTGTGCCTTTGTCAGAACCCAAATTATGAAGAACATCATATTCAGTAAATCTCAGCGATAAGTACCGAAATATACCATTCTCAATTTCTCCTATTCTATCTACTCAATACTAATAATATTCGTTCTGTAGATATAAAAGTAAACTCCATTCAGATTCTGAGAGTTTTTTTTATTATATCTTTTTTAGAGCCCAAAATATGGGAAATGTCAGATTCCTGCATTTCTCGGCGAGAAAAGGCCAAAAATACCCGTTTTGAATATTTACCCTATGCCATGTTCAAACAATCTGATTTTGATAAAAAAAAATTCTGTACGCTTAATAGTATATCCCTTTTTTATATCTGCAGCTCTTTTTAGTACATCTTTAACAGAAACTAATTTATTAAGAACGTCAGATTCTGCACATCTAAGCGAGAAGTAACGAAATGTACCATTCTCAATTTCTCCTATTCTATCTATTCAATACTAATGATATTCCTTCTTTAGGTATAATAAAACACCCCACTCAGATTCTAAATTTTTTTTATTATATCTTTGTTAGAACCCAACATATGGGAAACGTCATATTCCCGCACTTCTCGGCGAGAAAAGGCCAAAAATACCCGTTTTGAATATTGACACTATTTCCTGTTCTAACAATCTGATTTTTATGATTTTTGTTCTGTAAGCATAATAGTATACCTCTTTTTTACTTCTGCAACTCTTTTTAGTATATCTTTAACAGAACCCAAATTAAGAAGAACGTCAGATTCAGCACATCTCAAATAGAAGTAACGAAATATACCATTCTCAATTTCTCGAATTCTATCTACTTAATACTAATGTTTTTCGTTCTGTAGGTGTAATAGCAAACTCCATTCAGATTCTGAGAGTTTTTGTTATTATATATTTGTTAGAACCCAAAATGATTAAATGTATCCTCATAGAGTTTTAAAAATAATTAGCAACAATTTAAAATGTACGATAATTTTGAAGCGTAAAATTAAAAAAAAAAAGTTGAATTTTAGTTTGAAAATTTTTTGCTCTAAAGAGTGATATCGTCTGTTGTAAATAGTTTTGTATTTAGTTGATTGTAAATAGTTTCGCAAATAATTTATTGAAAATAGTTTTTTAAACAATTCATTTTAAATAGTTCATAAATAGTTTTGTGTTGATTTTTAGTTAACTGATGAACACAACATATGTAAATATGCTTGGATTGTTTATTGTAGTATTGAAATTAACATGTAATCTTAGTACAAATAACTGATATCTAATTTGAAAATTAGACATTTCAAACCGAGTTTATAAATTTTCAATTAGGTTTTAAGAATTTTTTAACTGTGGCATACCGTATTAAGCTTTGGATGTTAAATTTAAAATCATATTTTTTTTTTTATTTAAAATTACCAGCGGGTGACCGAGCTCCGCTCAGAGAAAACAGGTATCGAAGCTAACTCGAAGATTTAAATTTTCAATTGTGATTTATCAAAACAATACATGCCATAAGAAAATTTGAGAAACCATTGATGAAAAGATAACCGGTTAAAGCGCACCATTGTAAACTATTCTAAACAAAGTTAGAGTTTGGAAAGGGAACTATTTTATACAAAGGTAAAGTAAAGGTAAAGATTGAAGCGTGTTGAAGTTCAATATTTTTGACAAATTTATTTATAAAAACCAAACATCTATACATACATAAGAAACATATTATAAACCTATAACAGCATAAACATAAAACTTTATTAGTTCGCCATATTGGCTATAGATGGCAGCACGTTACCGCTTGAAAATTTAAGTAGCCATTATGGCGAACTAATAAAGTGTGAAAATATCCTATCTGTAACTCCGAACTGCTCGACCGTAGCTCTTCAAAACCGGCGCCAATCGATTCCTCGTGGCCAAAAACCCCAGACCCCCAAGTTTACCGGAGTTTTTTAATTCTGGGGCGATTTTCGACTTGGCAACCATTCCTCGTATTATAGTATTAGATAGTTTTAAACAACATATAGTCTCTACGTGATTGAGTATTAAATATTTTTGAGCTTTCATTAAGAAAATTTGTCTATGTATTTTTTAAGCATTTATATATTAAGGATTAAAAATGTGAAAAAATATATCCCAAAAGCCATTTAAAAACAAATGATGAAAATGTCTAATAGGAATTTAAAAATTAAAATTAACTTTGCATCACTCACTTTTAACTATTTTTAAGTTTGGGAAAGGAAATGTTTATACGAGTTTGAAACTAAGATGAATTCTTAAAAAACACTCTAAAAAGCTCTTTTAAGTAGTTCTCTATTGATTTTTAGTTAACTGATGAATATGACGTAAATATAATCCATTTGTTTATTGAACAATACAAATAAACTAGTTAGCATTGTATGGATAACAATATTAATATGAAAAGTATTGTATGAAGTTTTCATATCGCGTTCCGAATTGATTTTGTGAATTTGCGAATGAACACGCTAATGCTAGTAAATTGAAAAATGAAGTTTATTGAAAGCAAGTAGCTTCTGTTGTATTTGAGTTGCCTTTCCTGATTTTTTTTAAACCGCGGCATTTAAAAACAAGTGCCAATTTAAGACATTTTTTTTTAATTTTAAAATTAATTGGATGAAATAGATAGTTATAAAATGGATGTAAAAAATGTCTACTTTGAAAATATTCAAATAAGGAAAAGTTTCAACCTTTTTTCTTAAGAAAACTTGTGTGCTTGAATGATTAGAAGTTTCTTAATAGATTCTTGAATATGTGAGCAAGGACTATAACGTATAATGTTTATAAATAAAGAAAATGTCAAATAATCGTATGTGCACATACAATCAATTGGAAATTAGTCCCGAAAATTTGTGAAAATAAAACATATAGAACTGGAGACCACTGGCGAGTAAAGAAGGTGACGGAACTTGGTTTTTTTATGAAGATAATACTGGGTATTTTCGAAATTGGGCACAAAAAAGGAGCAGCAACTTCTTTATGTTGTCAAGGAACCTCAAATTCTTGGAAGATACAACGAGAAAGCTCATGAAAGGTCTGGAGCCCAAACACGCCAGATGAAGGCTGAGGAATGAGCTATCGATAATTCAGTGAGGAATGCCATGGCTTAAATGGAAGACGCCTCGGCTATGTGCATGGATCTGTCAATTTTCTGACGCAAGATTCTTTTCTTGGATATACTGCACCGAAAACATGGTTTACTTGTTGATTTTTCCCATTTTGCATAAAATTCACCGTAAAAAACTAGTAAAACAGTAAGTAAAAGCAAGAGTAAATTTAAATTTCACTAAAAATTCCGATTTTTTTCAGGAACGGGAATACATTCATGTGAAGTCTTTCTCCAAGAAGGAAGTCAAAATCTGATGAATTAAAAAAGTGGATGTCAGAACTCTCAGAACTCTCCATTAAAACATGGCGTACAGTCAGCGTATCATTGCATGAGCTGCAAACAGGCAGAGATTCTCCAAACAGTAAGTGTCATACGTGAGTGGCCGATACGCAGTAGAGTCAGAATGACATCAAATTTTCGATTAAAAGATGAAGTCCAAGATGTAATATATTCTTTTACATCGTGGAGTTTATTATTAATTTCTTGATTCCAGTCGTTTTACCAAGTCCTTAGCATCCACTTACGTAGTGCGCTCTTGATATCGGTATAATGAAGAGGCATAGGACGATACGTATTAGTAACTTTGGCAGCAGAGTCCTCCCGCTCATTACCTGTTATACCGATATGAGCTAGTATTCAGGAGAACGAAATTCTACAGCCCCTCCTATGCAGGTAAGATTGCAAGCGCTTAGAGTCGCGGTGGCCTGGTGGTTAGGTTTCGGCATCGGAACCGGAGGGTTTCAGGTTCGAGACTCGATTCTACTGAAGAACTGTCGTGTGAGGGGGTCTCTTGCAGGTTCAATCTGTCATGCCAAACGTCCTCCCGCTAGTGTGGCGTGGTGTTGAGAGGGAGTGTGCCAGTTCAGGTGTCGTCCTCGTCATCTGTCCGTGGTTCAAAATGGCAAGGTCCGTCCCAAAATAGCCCTCGTTTTGCTTTAAAACGGGGCGTTAATATAACTAAACTAAACTAAAACGCTTACAAGCCTTAATTTCCTGACCATGGGAATCTATGTTCTACGTGGGACGATGTGGCGCAGTAAAGCTATGACACGGGGGAGCGTAGACGGCTGGCCGTGCCTCGGCATTGCAGAAGAGAAACTGTGTGATGCATTTCGTTTCCCGCGTATTTAATTTTATTATTAATTTGATAACTGCACAGGAAACCATCCTTGTCGATTAAAAAATAGGTAATAATTTAAAAGTATTGGAATTAGATGGCAGGTTCGAAGACATTGAAGAATACTTTTCATTTTAAAGCTTGCCTTATTCCATCTCCGGGGACAGGCATGCATATTTACAAGCAGCATGGACAAACAGAAGTGACGGGAAAAGGCAGAAATTAATTTTCCCTCGTGTTATGTAGCATATTTTGGTAGGAAAAAGATTGTTCATACTGCCAATATATTATTATTATTCTCATAGGTATTTCCGACCACATGATTTGGGAAACACAGGAACCTTTTCAAAAAAGTATTTGTTAAGTCAGCCATTTTTATCATTTCACGCGCAGCTTGCGAATAGCTTCGGCTTTCAGCCGATTCAGCATTTTGCAAAGCTTCTCTTGAATTAA
>JAPMOQ010065912.1:43151-54539 GCA_026543055.1 Argiope trifasciata
TAGCAGTCCTCCGTTCAGGACTCCACAGTTCAAGACCTCTCTCTCTTAGGTCTTCCCGATTAATTCCACAGCGCTTCTTCTTCTCGTTGAACACTAGGCCGTTTAGCTTCGGCTTATCTCCACTGCCGCACTTCGGCTTGACTCCACTGGATTCTTCCTCCTTTCCCTTTTCTCCGCTGCTTCGCTTCGACTTTATCCGTCTCGATTGATTCATTGACTTCTTTTCACTTGGCCCTCTTCCTTATATATACCAGTGATAGGCGGGGCTAACATCTTCTGGACCAATCAGGAGCATTCTAGCTGGATCTCGGCTCCTAGTGGACGGATCGGGAAAATTTTCGATGTTTCGGGTACTTTCCATTTTGTCGCCAAAGTCGCCAAATTCGTCGCCAAGTCGCCAAATGGTCGCCAAGTTTGTCGCCAAGCCTTGGGACCTCTGACGTCACACCCATTCACTACTCAATACATACTGCTGTAAAACTCTCTTCCTTACGACGACAGTATTATAGCGGGAAAGCAAAATCACACGTTCGTAACAATATATATATATATATATATATATATACTTTTTCTCACTTTTTAATACAGCTACCTATCTATGTTCCTAGGAGAGCTAATATTTTGTTAAATAATGTATATGATTCATAAAAAAGTAAGAGGCGAAGAATGATTTAAGATTAGATCTATCTTCCATTTTGGAAAACTTTTTTAGTTATAAACGTTCTAATCAGTTCTATAATAAGGGATTACGGAATTAATTATTTAATTCTGTCGATTTCCTATTAAAAATACATCGAATTCTTAAGGTATCGATATACTTTTAATGGGAAATGAATACACATATTGAAATTTGAATTCTTATTATGTTTCAACAGTTTCATGTAAAATTTTTTAAAATATATGATAATTACGTGTTTTTATAAGTGCATTCTTCTGGTTGGTTTTGAAACCTAAAGGCATTAACTTATGCAGCACTGGTTATCTACCACATTGGCGAATTCTTTTATAATTGTTGTTTCTTGTTGCTCAGACTTTCCTCTTTCCAAAAACAATTTATCTTTTCTAGGAAAAGGAAAGGCATGAAATATTACCAACATATTTTTCAAAATTTGTCTTCCATTTTCTCAAAACTCTTGATTTTCGTGAAAATTCTCCACAGTTAGCATTAAATATCAAAACCTAATAGCGATATTGACATTTCAGCGCGTGTTTTAAATAATATGGACAATGAAATGAATCGAAGGTTAAATTGTTGGTGAAACACTTTTTCATTTAAAATGTTTTTAGAAAAAATATAGTTCGGAATTTACGGAAAAAATGCATATATATGTATATTTGTACCCATCACTTCTTTGCATCTGAAAGTTTTTCTTAGATGTTGGTTCATTTCATTCATTATTATCTTCTACAACTTGAGTACAAAGAAAAACCAGATGGCTACATTACCATTTTGTCTACAGTGTCAGCCGTTTTGGTTCAATTTCATCAACATTTGCGACCTATTTTCGTATTTCTCAAATTATATTATTTTTGTGTATATGGTATTTTGTATTACAATTGACAATACATCTAAAAACATTAACATTAAACAGTTTTTAATCAAACAAATTTTTCAAAAAGTTTCCTTCGAACGTAGTCGGATACCTTAACTTAAAATCGATAATTCATATTTAATAATCATTAATAATTATGTTTTGCAGTTGAAGAAGATAATTCTAGAAACTGCTGCGAAAGCGAGAGGATAGCAGCTAACTTGGATATTGCTCTGAATTTGATGACCAAAGTCAAAAATAATTATCCAAGCTGTGGTAGGTCCATTTTTCCTGATTCATTCATTTCTAAGCCATTTTTATGTGAATCATAGGATTTTGAAACACGTGACTCTTCTAAAATCTCCACGGAATATTAAAGGCAGGGAAAGAGAACAGGTGGAACCACATTTTGTGATGGAAGTGAACTGAACTTGGGATTTCACGATTGAAATGAGGCAGAATGAACTCGGTCCTGTTACCCGAACAAAGCCTTGTCTTAAAATTCCTTTCGTGTGCCAACAATGACTGAAACGGGCCGCGGAGAGCAGAGCGTCCGTCTCGTTTCTGTCATTTGTCCTCGAAGACCGCCCTGTTGGCAGTGGGGGCACGTTCACTGCAAAGTCCTCCATCACAAATGATACCTCTGGGGGTACTGAGTCTCTCTCTGATTGCGGATGGATGAATGAGTTCGACCCCCCTCCTCAGAAGGGTTGTGTCATCCTCTCACCGTGACGTCAACAACGAAAGGCGCACACTTCTGCCTTCATTCGAAAGAGCTCCGCTCATTCGGGCTCGGTAGGACCGAGTGGCATTTGACCCAACACACCAATTATGTATCGACACTAATGTTAAGTTTTCATTAGGAATAGCACCAGCCTAATGCGTGAATTTCATTGAGATGACAGTCAATTAATAAGAATAGTATTTAATGTGCCTTAATGATATCATTAGTAGTAATGTAACATGTTTACGTCATCTGATACATATTATTCTACTGCATTATCTACTTCTAGCGCTGTCAAAACCATTTTTCCCTTTCATTTTGTTCCGTATAGGGCATACACGTTTCACTCCTAAACATCTCATATGAGGCCGCCTCTGTGCAACACGCAACCCAACACCCTGCAACTGTAACCCTCTGGTTATTTGATCAGTGTCATGAGCACGAAGTGGGAGAGACGATCCTGTTCTATCCGTCCCCATGACTAGCGTTCTGACATTTATTTGATTGAAATATGATAAGGATTTTAATATGGGATGAAGGAAATGGACCTTTTCAAGTTCAGATTTGGAAAGGGCTTATTAAGCTAACTATCATGCAGGAACTGAACACGTGGGCCGATTGACAGGAAGCAGAGTTATAGTTTATTTGTGATTACAAGATTCTGAAATATATTAATAAAAATATTTACAAAAAAAAACTGGCAATGAGGACAGAAAAAGAGTGAGAGAAAAAAAGAGAGCAACACACCCACAAAAGTACAAAAACGAATAAACGCTATGTCCAAACGCGAAAATAACAAAAAATATGTATGTAGAATGCTACTTTTGGGAATAACGTTCATGGAATCTAAACAGACCTCTGTTTTCTTGCCTGTGTGCAACAGCTGCCGAGTGCATTTTACTGATTGTCCTATTTTGGTTGAGTGTCCTGTTTATTATTCTTATGGTGCCCAATTTTTTAATTCGTCTTCTCCATTATTACAAGACTTGGTGGGTGAAAAATACCACACAACATTTTTAAAATTTTAAGAGCTATTGGCCTTTTCCATTGCATTTAGAATATTTTTTTTTTGTTCATGAGGACTATTTCTCTTTTAAATTCATAAGTGTAGCAAATATTCATGATTCATTGTTTTTGATTATAAGTTGCTAAACTCATTCTTTACGTCATGAGTGATTTTGCCCTGATACATCGGCGAGTATAATTCTGTATGTGAATGTTTTTAACACCTTTTATACTCTAACCGGTCCATATAATCTGATCGGCAAACTTATTAGCCTAAGAGCCAAATATAAACATTACAACAATATTTTAAAAAATTGGGAGCCAAATATGCTTTTTTAGGGAACTTTTATTACACTAAATAAGTAGTACACTAAATAAAACTAAATTTCATTTTTATTTCATATTTGCTGGAAGATTGCATCCAGTTATTAAGTTGGCGACTATTCTGAAGCTCCTCAACTCCTTTCTTCCTTGCATCACCGGCAGGATATTCAGTGCTAAATGACGCGAGCTTTCTTGTAAAGTGTCTCTCTAAATTTGAATTTTGTTATGTGCGAATTTCTCCTTGAAAATAAGACATGTCGGAAGTCCATTCAAGTTTTGAATAAATGCAAAATTCTCGATCCACTCAACTTTAAATTCATCTTCCGTTTTCCTTTGCTTTTTTTGGTAGTCATGTTAATTGGAGTGCCTATAAAAATATTTCAAAAAAAAAATTTAAATTTAAATTTTTTTTAAACAATACAATTTTATTAATACATGAGCCATTCTGTGCACACAATGATTAACTCCATTTTTTGAAACATCTTAAATTTAAGTGTTAAAGCATTTGGTATAGTCATAATTTTTATAATCATTTAAGCTAATATTATATCTTATCTATACTTATAATAAAGCTCAATGTGTGTGTGTGTGCGTGTGTGTGTGTGTGTGTTGGCGCTCTACAGGCCAGACCGTTGAACCTACAACTACCAAATTTGGTACATGTATACCTTGGAGGTCCGGAATGTGCACCTCGGAGCCCTTTTTTCGAATTTTTTATTAGAATTTGAATTAATTAAAATTTAAGCGAAATTTCAACGATTTTCCGCTATAACTTCCGAAAATATTATTGCACAAACAGGATTTTTACATCAATTTAAAGATAAAAAAATTAGCTTTCTAATGGTATCAGTGTTTTAATGTATAAATTAAGCCTCTAATTTTAACGAATTTTTAAAGAAATATTTTGACCATGTTTTTTTGAGCACGTGACTGAATAAATAAAAGAAAACAATGACGGAAGTTGAAATAATAAAAAAAAACAACCATCGTAAATCAAGTCTAAAGAAATGATACTCTTAACACGTTACTGGATAAAATAAAATAAATATAAAATGTGATATTTTCTTCAAAAAATAAATGCAAAGCAAAGGATTCTAAGAAATCGTTTGCAATATTTATATCATTAACTCAATAAATCTTTTTTATTTACGGTAAACCTGATTGAATTTAGACAGGATATGCATTGAAATCCCGACTTAATGGCATATTTATGTAATCGTTTGCAATATCTGTATCATTAATTCAATACATTTTTTCCCTTTCTCGCTTTCTTTAAAAAAACATATTTAATATTTTGGTAACATCATCGAAATTTTTAATATTTTGGAAGCATTACCGATGGTTAAAACTGACTGATTATAAAATTAAAGAATTTTATTAGGAAAAGGTGTACTTTTAGAACTTTCCGTCCATCATCTTAAAGAAAATATTAATTTCAGGTCAATCAATGCCCGGAATTACTTCAAGGCTAATGAATATGTGATTTAATTGAACATTTTAGAACGCTTTACTCATGGCGAACCAGCTGGTCGCCAAAGGCGGCTAGTTAATCTATAATCTTATTAAATTATTTAACTGCATTTAAACGATAATAATTTTTCCTATCATCAGTATAACAAAACTTTTAATATGACCGAAAATGGAAGAAAACTGACAACATTTGGAAAAATAGAAGTTATCGAAAAATCGATAACAAATTTTGTACCACAAACATACATAGCAGGTGTAATAAAATCGTATAAAAATACCTGTAAGATGTGCAGCTAGATTGGAAAATACAACTTTTTAATAAGAAAGGACAATGGCAGATGCGGTAGATAAGACAAAACTGTTCACACTGCTGGTCTGTGATGCCAATTGGTACCCCTTTACTTAAGAAAAAGTAATTAGTAAAGCAAGTTTAGTAAAAGCGCCAATCAAATGGTTAGAGTCTTACCATTTGATTGGCGCAGATACGGCTTTTGCGCCAATAAACCAAACCAAAGAAACAAATCTTTTCATTTTGTAATTTCTTGGGATATCTTTATAATGGAACCATCGTTGTATGGAGTAAAATGCCGTTTTTGTTCATATTATTTATTGTTGCAGGTGGAGAAAATGATATCAGCAACGAAAAATACTCTCCTCCACATCCAAGTGAATGCACTCTTAACGATGAAGAGTTTGAAGATTTAATGGAAATCATATCGACACGCACTAAGGATGATTTGACAACTTGCGGTATGCTTGCTTCTTTGTAAATCTCTCGTTTTTCAATTAAATTTGTACCATGAACTGGTCATTATATTTACTCACGAGAAATTAATGCGTAAGAATTACAGAATACTACGATTAATTTTAAATTGTAACTTGATATTTTCCATTTCATAAAATGAAGCTTTATTGGAAACATAACGCTTTATTCTTCTAATACTTTCTCTGGGGCAAAAATGAATCAAAATGCGAAACATACTGTAAAATTATTTCAATTTTGGTGATTAAATAATGTCCTAAAACATTCTGTTTTAGCTTGTTAAAATGCAAATTTTATTTATTTTAATTAGTTTTTATTTTATACGTTATAAATGCTTCAGAATCTTAGAATCAATTTATCTCAAGTCCACAAACAGATAATATAAGTCGTATCAAATCAGATACAATCTTATTTCTTTGATGATGATAATGTCGTCTCCACAAAAAAAGGGGAGTAGCTTCTGAGGGTAAAGACACCTGAACAGCCAAGGGCAGAAGTCTCACTTCTGACACTGCACAACCCCTTTTTGACAGGAGTGCTGTTTCAATTCTTTTTTTGATTCAGTAAATTTTCTATATAAACTGTAAGATATTTCACCCAGTAGTTCAATCGCAGAAATAAAATTATTCCTTTTACTCGTGTCCATTGCTGTAAAGAAAAGAAATAGAGGCTCAATGCTTTTTAACTAATTAATTGAAATTAAGAATAAATATTTTACTAAAATTTACTGGCATGTTTTTAAAAAATTTTACTAAAATTTTAAAAATTTTACTATTCATATCGGTCTACATCATACCTTTTTGGTGGATCAACTTCTGCGGGGGGAACAATTTCTACAGGTAAATTTGATGGTATAATTTCATCATTTGTTCTTAACCGTTTATTTAGTTGGAGTTCTGTAGTGAGGGGATTTATTAAAGGATGCTCTGTTTGAAGGAATGAATTGTCCCAAAAATCTGTATTTTTGTCAGGATCTACCATTATAGATGTTCCCTGAGGTTTTATCCTGCCCATTTGAGCGTCTATTATTTTTTGTAGCAATTCTGATTGATCAGCATGCATTTTGCGCAGTCTGAAAAATAAACGGAATCCAAAATCCTCATAATTTTCAGCTGTACTTGTTGAATAAAAATGAACCCCTATATACAAGTACCCTTTTGGCAATAAGACACCTATTCCCGCATCATCTGTTACAATTCTAAATTGGTTTGAGGCCCAAGTAACAGGCGGTAAAGCTACAACTGAGCTTTCACAGAAAGTAGAATATACCCATTGATTTTGAATGAATGGGTGAAATTTTTTATTCCAATGATGATTTGTGTTATCAAATGACTCTTCAATTCTTTCGACTGTGGGTTCCTTTCCCTCTGTGTGAAACGTAGCAATAGCTATACCATCGTGATGAAAAGCATAAGAAAAGAAATAAGGACTCTCAGCATTTGTTGACGTTGGACGGCGATAAATGTCAGTAGCAAACAATTCCCAAAAATAATCCTTATGTGCTTTTACACATTTTGCTCCTTCTACATCTGCATTTGGCATTTTTACTCTTTTTATTAATATTTGTTTGTCTTTTCCTCCGAACCATACGTTTCTTTTTAATATCTTGTCTTCTTGACTCTAAGACACCCCAACCTAGCCTGTGTTGTAAGGGTCTTTTCCTGCAACTTTTTTTTTGACATCTTCCAAGAGTTTTTTAACTGCTAAAGGGTTATTTTTAAAATTTGAGTTTAACCAGAAGTCTAATGTATTTGTTCTTTCTAAAAGTTTTCTAACCCAGTTTAAATCTATATCTTTTATCTCCCCGTTTACCTCATACTCTGAATTTAAATAACCGGCTATTGATCCACCTATTGCTGCTGCACTAAGCCCCACGCCCGCAACAGTGACACCTGCACCAGTAGAAAAGGTCCAGACAGCTGTACCTGTATCTGAGAATCCTATTAAATCAATTGCCCCAATACCTTCTAAAACATCAAGTATAATTTCCGGCGTGAAAGCTAGCAATGACGCCCCGATACCCATTCATAATAAAAATGTTTTCAGTATGTAGTTAAAAACCATTGAATCCTCTATTTCAAAAAAAGCAATAAAACAAATGATCTTTTTAAAGTAATTTAAAATAAAAAAAATAAATAAATCTTTAAAAAAAGATATATAAAAAATTCTCTATTTAAGGAAATTTTTAAAAAAAATTAAAAAATAAAAATAATAAATATTTAAAATAAAAAAATCAATCAATCAATAATAACTCTTTAAAAAAATTGAATCAATATTTAAAAAAAGATATATAAAATATTCTCTATTGAAACAAATTTAAAATAAACGCACCTCCCACCCACATCAATCTCCCACGAACGTTGAAAGGCAAATGAACTCTAACGGTCATTCATGAATACAGTTTCAGTTCGCAAAAAAGCTGTGACGTAATGAAAAAAAGAAACGTAACCGGACACGTTAAAAAAAGCCCAGACATGTCAATCAAAGCGACCGCGCCATCTGTTGAGAAAAAAAAAGGGAAATCCCCTGCGTGCGGTCGAAACGAGAAACTGTGACCTTCAACGGGTCGAAAGGAGAAACTTTGACCTTGAACTCTTTTTCCCTACTTCTGTATAGAAGAAGAAGTAACAAGCACCTAATGTTACAAAGTTACTTATATTTTAAACAGAATGTGGGGTTTTTGTTCGCGCGCTTTTTAAGCGGGTTAACGACTTATGTTCGCGCGCTTTCTCAGCGGGTTAGCGACACTTTTTTACGCGCGCTCTGACGCGCTATTTAAGCGGACTTAGTTAATTAGTCTCGTCAATTTTCATAAAGTCCCACTAGACATAGGTTCTTTTGCTCCTCTCTGCTAAACCTGCTCGTTTGCAAATTTTCACTCATGGCGTCTCAGGATTCTAGAGATATTTTCGACGAGGATTTTTTGCAAGCTACAAATGAGCTCTGCATTCTTTTAGGATGTAATATTTCAGAATTGAAATTTCACGAGTTGAAAAGATTGATTAAGCAACGATCGCTCTCGTGGCATCCTGACAAGAACAAGGATAACAAAAGGAAAGATATTTTGGAGGAACAGTTAAAGAGATTAAATTCCGCGTGGACGACGTATAAGCTGCTTGTGCCCAGCACCAGCCAGGAATGCAAAATCTAGCGAGGAGAGCAACGACGAACAGAGTTTCATGGGTGAAAGTAACGCGGAGGAATTTTATGCTTCATACAACACAGCCTATTCTTCGGAGTTTTTTAAAGTTTCACCCAAAAAATCCTATGATTTTCCTGCATTTGTAAAACCATTTTTTAGGAGTGAAAATTGCAGACGAGCAGGTAAGCATATTTTAGTTTGTTTGCCTAAGGAATGTTATAATGAAAACTTTCGTAAAGATTTATTTTCCTCACAGAAGAGCATCCATGGCCGAACCCGGGACGCCCAGTCGCATGTAGTGACCCCTCAAACGACTGTGTGGAGTTCCAGATAAATATTTTATTCCCACAAGAACAGTATGTCCGCTATTTATGCCACAACTGTAGGTTGAAGGTCCATCGTGAAAGCAGTTCATCTCCATTAGCCCCTAGAAAAATAACACAAGACGCTGTGATGACGTCTTAATAAGCCAGTAACAGCCAAAAGCGTACGCTTTTGCCGAATGGTTAAGTGACTGGCCTTCAAACCTGAACATTTCATGTTCGATCCGTCTCCACTTTTTCATCTATTCTCCCTTTGGTTTCAGATCCCCAAACGGTGATCGTAAACTACACTCAGACTCTGAGGCTGCACAAGAAACCCGCGGACTGCTCGGAAGTCTTGGAGAACGGGAACAACAAGAGCGGCCTGCACAGGGTTTGGCTGAGGAATCGCATCCTGAAAGGCAAGGGCCACCTAGCATTCTGTGATATGGATACTGACGGTGGGGGTTGGACGGTAAGTTGCAATTGCCGCAGCGGACTAGTTTTGCCTTTTAATGAGATGGTTTCATGGGACCACCCTAAGAACCTTTTTCTTCATCGGCGATAGTCTTTTGATGGTTTATTGATCAGGCATTTTGGGCGATGGAGTTTGGCGGAATTGCGCCAATGTGTAGGTTGAACTCTGCCAAGCATCGAACCTGCGATGCTTTGGGTTTGAAGTAAAGTAACTTATCCACTATACAAAAGTGACCACCGATGTTTAGTGGCAGTGACCGGCTTATTAAGATGTCTCCACACATTCTAAAATCTTATGAAATTGTAGTGGAAGCTTTATAAGCCCGATAAAATCCTAAAGGCTGAGTGATCCCTTTTAGTCTTGTGTCCATGTCGTCTGGCTAAGAACCATAAGGTGTCGAGTTCAATCCTATCTATAGCCAATCACAACATAAGTGATCTAGGACGATGGAAATAAAAATAAATATCCAACATTCGTTCATCTGTTTTGCGCCTTCTACCCGAAAAAAATTATATAAAAAATGACGATAAATAATCAGCAAATTAAAAAAACTTGAAACTGAAAAATACTCAACCAAAAAACTAGGTAAGACGCATTAAAAAATTCAACACCCAATAAGATCCTCACTCAACAGCAACAAAAATATCGTTCGTCTCCCTGGAGTGGAAGTTTAATAAGCCAAATAACATCCGGAAGACTAAGTGATCATTTTCAGTCTTGTCATGTCATCTGGCTACGAACCGTAAGATCACGAGTTCGATCCTGCCAATCGCAACAAAACTATTGCTTTTCATCCATTGTCTTTATATATTTTAATGCTTGTCCAAAATACGATTTGGTTCCGACGAGATAACTATCAATTACTTTATTTTCATAGCAATTCATGAACTTATATTAATTACTACAATTAATAGAATAATATATTAATTGCTATAATTAATGACTTTGGTGACCAGTTGGTCTGATAGGAGTAATGTGTTCTAAAATTTTCAATTTATTATTTATGTGCCTCGCTCTCTTTATAACTTCTCAGCCAAATATATTTAAACTTCGATAGTAAGTAACTTGTATTATTATAGAAGCTATGCGGGTATTTGTTCCTTGCACTAAATATCTCTCAGATTCGCATTCAGCTATTTTGGAATGATGTGGAAAATATCCCATTTTATTATTGTTCCATAACATTACACTTCTTTTTAAATATCTTCTGCACATCACACTTTCCTCGGTACAATTTCAAAAAGAGTTAATTTAGTTATTCAGTTTGAATTTTTGTCTAAATGACAGCAATCCGATACACTCTTAACGTGCTCTCGTAAGTTAAATATCTTCTTTCATTTTGGAAGAAATTTATTTTTGGAAAATATGGTTTTAATAGTTTTTTTTTTAAATTCATTAAAATTGGGAGCTGAATTAATAGGTTTGTTATCAATGAAAAAAAAGTCATTTTTGAGAGGATTTAAAAAACAATTTTGTGCTGTAATATTTTCGCAATATTAAATATTGCAAATATTGATCAATGTCATACAATATCGTACAATATTGCGCGATATTATACAATATTAAACAACATTCCACAATATTAAATATTGTGAATATTGATCAATGTCATACAATATTGCGCGATATTATACGATATTAAACAACA
>JAPMOQ010065912.1:54549-87857 GCA_026543055.1 Argiope trifasciata
CAATATTCGACAATATTAAACCCTATTTCGAATATTGATCAATGTCGCACAATATTGCGCGATATTATACGATATTAAACAATATTAAACCATATTTCGAATATTGATCAATGTCGTACAATATTGTATAATATCCGTGTGCTACTAGGGTAATCGCAACATCTTCATTTGCAATTTCTTGCCAACAGGTGATTCAGAGGCGAGGCCAATTCGGCAACAGTGAGGATTACTTCGAAAGAACCTGGGAGGAATACAAACATGGATTTGGGAGTTTGACGGAGGAATTTTGGCTCGGTAAGTTCCACGTTTTGCTACCTTCCGAATTTCGTTGTATTCATATTTGTAAATAAAGGTTGACTTTTTGCCGTTCTTTTTGTTGCATGCTGTGTCAGAATTACCGATTGAATTTTCAAAAGATCATACTTTTCTTGAGTGTAGCTTTCAAAGCTTCAAATCAGATGTATGTGGTATAGTGACGTAGAAGCAGAGGAACTGGATTAATTCACTATTTTTTTCCTGCCAAAAAAGAAAAAAAAATGTTTGTTTAACCTTTCGTTTACTGACGATATTTGAAAGTACCTTTGAAATCTAGCTTCTATCTTTACTGTATGACTATTTTTTCTGATGCTATTCTAAAGAACACGGAAAATTTGACCCAAATAACATGAAGTTAATATCAGATAAAAAGTAGGAACTAAAAATACTTAATTAATAATTAAATTAATTAAGATTATTAATTAATTTAATCTGTTAATTGCATATTTTTTCTCGAGTTCCCTGGGATTATTCTGCTAAGAAAGCTAAACTATCGGTTTTAAAATTAAGTTGAAAAATGGATGGTAACATACTTCGGTAAATAAAGGGTTAAACGACTCGTAGCAGCAGAAGAAACCGAGATGGGTTACCACGAATATTTCTGAGACTTTACGCACAAGACGATTAATTAAAACAAGCAAGTAAAAGAGTACCTACTTATGAATGGAAGCTGGAAATACTGAGAGATCTTCAACTAGTACATCATACTAGTAGGGAAAGTTCCAGAATACCTTTCTGGAGACAGTAAGAAAACAGAACACTCATCTGGCAAATGAAAGAAAGATCCAGAATCTTCTGCAACACGAAATGAAGGAAAAATACTCAAACAAATTTTAAGTCTACTTGGATTCGAACACACGTTCTCCTGACCACGAGCCGAGCGTCATAACCATTCAGCTATACAGATTCGGAAATGTTTGTTTCGATGCGCTAATATTGTTACGGATTTTCCTTCTTATCTTAATCCGTTCGCCTGTATAGTGGGTGTGTACGGTGTGAGAACATCCAATGATCAGTCCTTCAGTAGAAAACACGACGAAGACGTTTATTTACTGGACAGCACAAAGATGACAACTATCAAAGCAGCATTCCATAGCAGACAGTAGCCCACAATAACAACAGTAGCCCACACGCTGAAATTCCGCAATGTCAACGTACACAGCACTCAAAGCGGTACTCAGATCTTGGCTCGATAAAAGGATTTTAAAATTCACTAAAAGAATTAAAACTTTAGCTTTATTGTGAAGAGAAGAAATAACAATTGGATTTAAAATGATTTTTTGCTGGTTATTTTAATTACACACGCACGCACACATATATGATACTTTTTTTCGAAGTAAGCTTCTGAACCATATAGCGAGACATTTTGATGGATTTCACTGAGCAAGGAATAAAGATTGCTTAGAAAATATCTGATCGTATTGCAAAGTGTGTAGGTGGGAAAATAAAAAGAATGGCATCTTTCTTTGGGATATAAGTTCAAAAATGCTAATTTTAGGTTGTTTGAGAGAGCCGACCAGACAGACGCTTCTGTAGAGCTTCCCGTTCGTACGCTGGAATGTTCGACAGTTATTTGGTTGTGAATCACTTAAATTTGCTGACTGGTTGCCCTTTGCAACCTCATGTATGTGTGGATCGTGATGGACAAGCAATCAAAAGTCTAGATGGTATTTTAGAATTGAAAGAATGAGAAAGAAGTTGGGTTGATGGAGAACAAATGATGATGACTCATTTACGAGATGGATGGATGGATACTTTTAGAAGTGCGTCGTCATTTGGTCTTCGTCTGTTTTAGTGCGTCGTAATCATTTTGCCTGGTCCAAGCATGAACTGGACTTTGCTCACGTTTTCTCCACCAGAGGGCTGCTTAGTGGCGGGAGGGGAAATAAAATTTGGACTTTAAATTAAAAGGAATTCTAAACTATAATTAATATTTTTTTTGCTGAAACTAACCGTGCCTTTTTTAATATAAAAACTGAAAGCAGAATCGGTCGTCATTGAAGTTTAAGCACTGATGAATAATTTTGGAATTTATACAATAACTTAAAAAATTATTTTACAAAAATTTCAGTGATTCATCGTAAAATTCAGTTTTTACTTTTATTTAAAAAAATATTTAAATGATGTAAATAAAAAATATTTCATTTCATTTCAATTTACATATGAAATAATTGTTTACATTTTACTCAGTCGTTTTGTTCTAAAGAGCTATATTCTGAACATATTCACCTTTTACATAAATGAATAAACTTTTCTATTTCCATGAAATCTGACCAATTTATGCATCAAATTTGTAACAATCCACCTTTTCACAATCATAGGCTTATCACTATTGAGAAACACTGATGGAAAATTGGCGTATCTTCTTTGAGACGGTCGATGGAGTGCTCTAAAAACATCCGTTTGTATAGAAGATGATATTCAAATTTCATAAATTAGCCAGTTTTAGTGATTCATTTATTGGTTATCGCTCAACAATTTTTATTTAAAATGTGAGTGTCTCAAGAATAATTTGTTGAATACGATTCAAAAGACAGATTAATTATGCAAAAATTTAAAATTTGTAATTCATCGAAGCATTTATTGACTAAAGGTGTTTAAAATATTGTTATTTAGTTCATTGAAACTATTTTGTTAGCATAACCATGCCCCAAATTTGCTTATGGACACTAATTAGTGATTTTTTGTAGAAAGGGAAATAAACTATGAATGAAAAAAAAAAAGCTTGGCATTAACAGTTTAATATGGAATCGGTTCCTGTCTTCCGAAGCATTAGAGATTATACACTATCATTTTATCAGCAAAAAGTGAAGAAAAAAATCATTCAAATGATGTAATCAGCTTTACCTTATCTTCCAGGACCTTACCTTGAGTTATTATTTCACTCTCACACAAATAATCCATACTCTTGGAGACGAAACATTTATTATCACACAGAACAAACACAAATAACATTAAGAATCAAAAGCTTCTTGAAATTTAGTTTCGATCGAATCCGAAGACCATCTCTTGATGCTTTCCTTAGCAGGTCTCGGTATCAACTGAAGTAAGGTGGCGCTGTTGTCGGATTCCAAGTTCCAAGATTGGGAGGAGTTTGTGACGTAAGCTTCTACAAACAAATGAAACTCAAATAAAAAAATGATTAAATCTTTAAGGTATCCGACTACGTTTAAAGCACTGGTTATCGACCACTTTGGCGAATTTTTTGTTGTCGTTATTTCTTGTAGTTCAGACTTTTCTCTTTCCAAAACAGTTTGTCTTTTCTGCGAAAAGGAAAGCCTGACCTATAATCCAGGATCACTTATTTTTTCAACTAAAATTTCTCTTAAACTTCCAATTTTCTTAAAACTAAATTTTCGTAAAAATTCTCTGCCGTTAACATGACATTCCCGAAACAAAAAGCGTCATTTACATAAAAATTTCAGCGTGTGTTTTAAATGACATGGCGATGAAATGAACCAAAAGTTTTAGTATTGGTGAAATACTTTTTTTATGTATAGGTGCTTTAAGAAATATTAAGTTATGAATTTATGGAAAAAATGCATGTATGTGCATATTTTTACCCATAACTCATTTGCATCTTAAAATGTTTCTTAGCTTTTGGTTCCTTTCATTCATTATTATATTCTATTTCTTGCGTACAAAGAAAAATAAAATCGCTGCGTTACCAAATTTTCCCGTTTTTCAAAATATTTTATATTGTCAAAAAATTGTTTTTGTATTTATAATGTTTATTACTGACAATACATCTGAAAACCGTAAATAGTTTCTAAAAAATCCAATTTTTCAATTTTTTTTTCGAACGATACCTTTAAACAAATAAAACAGTTAATGATTTTTGTAATAAAATTGTATTAATTGTTCCAGGAAATGACAAGATATTCGCTCTCACCAATCAGGGCCAGTATTCCGTGAGATTCGACCTGGTGGACGGCAATGGAACGTCTGCATTTGCTGAATTTAAAACGTTTTGGATCGAAAATGGAGAAAATAAATACAAATTGCACATCTCGAAGTACAGTGGAAATGCAGGTATGTAGTATCATGCATAAAGTATCACCATTAGAATAAATATTAGTCAAATTGATTGGTTGAATTTCGTTTGCGGACAATATTTCCGATAACATTTTCGAGCTGGTTCTAAAAAGTTGTCGATTCTGAAACTTGCTTGACCGGTTTTTGAGGGTAGAAACAAAAAAGTGCTGGCGAAATCCCACCGTGTGATAAGGCCTTTAATGCCCCATTGTAAAGCAACACTAGGGCTATTTTGGGACTTTGCCATTTTGATCAACGGTCAGATGACGAAGACAACATCTGAGCAGGCATCCCCCTCTTCACACCACACCAACGGGAGGACGTTTGGCCTGACAGATTTAACATGCAACAGACCCCTCACATGAATCGAATCACGAACCTGGAATCTTCCGTTTCCGAAGCCGAGACCTGACCACCATTCCACCGCGGCCCTTTACCAATGGCAATTATAACAGATGAATTGGAAATTAACTATTGATTCACCATTCTGCTTGCTTGATAGAATTTGTTTATAGAATGCCGTTTGATCTAGAATTGATTAAGGTGTGTACGGACAACACACGCACAAAAGATTATTGACTTTGGGCATGTGAGGGGCCGTCATTTTTAATTCCCGAATAGATAAAAAAAATTTCCCTAAAAAAATATTCAAATATATATATATATATATATATACTGTAGTGACAAAAGTCATGGGATGACTGTTAATATCGTGTCGGTCCTCCTTTTGCACGGCGAAGTGCAACAAATCGACGTGTCATGTCCACAAGTCGTTGGAAGTCCTCTGCAGGAATATTGAGCCATGCTGTCTGTATAGACGTCCATAATTGTGAAAGTGTGGATGGTGCAGGAGTTTGGGCACGAACGGACCTTTCGATGATGTCCCATAAATGCTCGATGGGATTCATATCGAGCGATCTAGGTGGCCAGATCATGCGCTGGAATTGTCCGGAATGTTCTTCAAACCAATCGCGAACAGTTCTGGCCCGGTGACATGGCGCATTGTCATCCATAAAAATCCCATCGTTGTGTGGGTACGTGAAGTCCATGAATGGCTGCAAGTGATCTGCAAGCAGCTGAACATAACCATTTCCAGTCAATGATCGGTTCAGTTGCACCAGAGGACCGAGTCCATGCCATGTAAAAACAGCCCACACCATTATGCAGCCACCACCAGCTTGAAAAGTCCCTTGCTGACAGTTTGGGTCCATGGCTTCGTGGGGTCTGCGCCGCACTCGAACTCTACCATCAGCTCGTAACAACTGAAATCGTGACTCATCTGACCACGCCACGGTTTTCCACTGGTCTAGGGACCAGTCGATATGCTCACGAGCCCAGGAGAGTCGCTGCAGGCGATGTCGTGCTGTCAGTAAAGGCACTCGAGTCGGTCTTCTGCTGTCATAGCCCAAGCAAGACAAATTTCGCCGCACAGTCCTATCGGACACGTCCCTCGTACGTTCCACATTGATTCCTACAGTTATTTGACAAAGTGTTGCGTGTCTATTAACATTGACCATTCTACACAGACGTCGGCGGTCTCGGTTCGTTAAGTGCAGGTGGTCGCCCACTGCGCTGTCCATGATGGGATGTGATGCCTGAAATTTCATACTCTCGGCACACTCTTGATACTGTGGATCTCGGAATGTTGAATTCCCTAACGATATCCGCAATGGAATAACCCATGCGTCTAGCTCCAACTAACATTCCACGTTCAAAGTCTGTTAATTCTCGTCGTGCCGCCATAAATCACGAAAAACCTGTTCGCATGAATAACTTGAACACAAATGAAAGCTCTGGAAAACGAGCTGCACATTTATACTTTTTCGCTGCGATACTACTACCATCTGTATATTTGCATATTGCTATCCCATGACTTTTGTCACTTCAGTGTATATATATATATATTATAAATAAACATATTACTCTATTGGTAAAAATTTCTGTTAATATATTATTCATAAGGTTATAATTATACAATTATTATAATTCTATCACAAATTTTATAACATATTATAATTTTATCACACATAAAACTCCTTTTCCATTGCGCTTTCATTGCATTTCAAATGTGTTGAATCGTTTCCGAAACGTGTAACAAAAACATGCTCCATGTGTGTTATCTCTAAAGCACTGTTCATGGTGATAATCTTAACAGTATGGCGGAACTGAAAAATGGAACACACCGACAATTGCTCAAGATTCCCTTCGATTTTCTGAGAGCTACTGTTGAGAATGCAGTCATGCGATTTAAGGTATCCGACCTCGTCCGAGGGAAAAAATTTGAAAAATTGGATTCTTTAATAACTATCTATGATTTTTAGATGTATTGTCAATTATAAACACTATAAATACAATTAAATTATTTGAAAGTATAATATATTTTGAGAAATATCGAAATGTGTAGTACATTTTAATGAAATTTAAACAAAGCAACCCTCTACACAAAATGGTGATGCAGCAATCCTGTTTCTCTTTGTGCACAAGTTACGGAATTCAATGATGAATGAAATGGACCAACATCTAAGAAAACGTTTGTGATGCAAAGAAGTAATGGGTAGAAATATACGTATGTTAGTATCCCACCCCCATCAATTCACAGCTTAATTTTTCGAAAAACATCTATTAACGAAAAAGTATTCCACCAACAATCAAACTTTTGGTTCATTTCATTGCCCCTACTTAAAACACATTTTGAAATATTTATGCAAATACCTCTATTAGGCTTTGAGATATCATGTTAGCAATGGAGCATTTACACAGGAATTACAGTTTTGAGAAAATGGAAGACAAATTTTAGCTGAAGAAAATATGTGACCCTGAATGATGGATGCGGTATTCCTCTTCCTAGAAAGGATGAATTGTTTAGGGAAGAGAAATGTCTGAACTACAAGAAATAACAATTTTTAAAAATTCGCCAACGTGGTGGATAACTAGTGTTCTTAATGTAGTCGGACACCTTAATTTGCTTTCAATAAATGGTGCACGACTTTATTGAATAGTTTTCAGAAACGGTCAAACACATTTGAAACCAATGTCTTCATATCCTGTTTTGCTAAACAGTATTGCATACAGCGTCATTTTCCCCCATGGTGGTGGTGAACTTTTGAATTTTTTTGGCTGAAAAAAAATCTCATATCCGCCTAAACTAATACCAAGTGTGGTAAAATTTGGTCCAGTAGTTTTCCTTCTATGACTATTTCAAAGTGCAACTTTGATTATAAAGACCCTGTAAAACGGAACTTATTCTAAATGACAAATGGAACAAATTCGCATTTCATTTGAGTCCTGTTTGGAAGATACACGAAACATTCTTGTGACAGTCTTCATGAGAAGACTAAAAAATCATTTTACGTTCTCAAAATTTCCTCTCTAAAACAGATTTAGTAGTTTTCCTTTTTTAACTATTTCAAAGTGAAACTTGAATTATATCCATCCTGTATTTTGCAATTTCAACGATTTCAATTTTAAAAAAAACCATTGCTCATAACTATAATGATGCAATAATAAATAAACATCTGTTTTCCTGAGTAATAAATTATTACTTCCTCTTGCCCCTTCACTCATATTTCTTTAATGATTTAACATAAAAAAAAGGCACGAATTTATGCAATATTTGCGCATGAATTTTCGAGCAATATCAATCCAAACCCACCTGTTTTTAATGAGGGGAATTAAAATAAATCTAGCCAATTACGAGAAAACATTTGATGATAAAGACTTTTTGCTTAAATATTAGTTTGCACAGCTGAAGGCATAAAGAATGAACTGTCTTTTGTTATCAAAAATTAAATGACTTTATCTAGATGGGCAAAATATGAATTTGAATGGGTTGGGCCGGCCATCTGGGGGATGCTATGCGACCGGGCCCCACAACTGAGGGGTCCCCACCTTTTTTTTATTATTAAATGGAATATTCTCTTGTGATATGAAGTATTCTCTATTATTAAATGGAATATTCTTTTGTGATATGGAATATTCTCTGTTATTGTATGGAATATTCTCTGCTATTAAATGGAATATTCTCTGTTATTTTATGGAATATTCTCTGCTATTAAATGGAATATTCTCTTGTGATATGAAATAATCTCGATTATTAAATGGAATATTCTCTTGTGATATGGAATATTCTCTATTGTTGTATGGAATATTGATCAATGATACAATATTTAGCGATATTATATGATATTCCACAATATCGGGAATATTGATCAATGTCATACAATATTGGGCGATATTATGTGATATTCAACAATATTGATCAATGACATACAATACTGTACAATATTTGTGTGCTACTAGAGTATACAAATAAAGGTGCAAGATCATTTTTTCACAAATCTCTTTCTGTGTCCCTTCTGTGAATAGGCGATTCCTTATCAACTCACAGTGGAGCCCACTTCTACACCGTCGATCGTCCCAACCAACCGAAAGAATCCATACCAGAATGGAAAAGATCTGGAGGCTGGTGGCTCAACCACATCATGACCACCAGTCTCAATGGCCGGAACCTCTTGGGGACGGACAAATTGCAGTCAAGGGATGGCATCGCATGGCACACTTTTGGAGGTTTCCTGAATTCCCTGGCATTTACCGAAATAAAAGTACGGCCGAAGAAGTTTAAAATTTAGAAGACAGGTGGGTTTAGACCACCTTGTTTTCAGTATAATTTATATAAATAAAAATGAATGTTTGTCGGTATGTCTCTTATGCACAGCCGTACCGCTCATTGGACTGCAATAAAACTCCAACTACTTATAGTTATGGGATGGTTATAGACATAGTAAAATTATATAATATGTAATCTATATAATTAAAAATGAGCGTTTGTCGGTATGTCTCTTATGCGCTGCCGTATCGCTCATTCGATTGCGATGAAACTTTGAGTAGTTATTGCTTGCAGTTACGGGATGGTTATGGGCACAGTAAAATTATGTAATCTATATAATTAAAAATGAAGGCTTGTCTGCCTCTTAGGCGCTGCCATACCGCTGATCCTATTCTGATAAAACTTTGAATAGCACTTACAAGATGGTTATGGACACAGTAAAATTATTTAATATGTAATCTACAATGTGGCTCACTGTGTTCTGTAGCGCGATCTATTTCACGATCCCGTAACATGTACTATCGGGGGTCGTGTCTATTTGCGAAAATGAAGCCACATTTTGTAGGAAGATTATACAAGACGGAGGTCGAAGAATTCCACGAAAAAAAAAAGTAGTTCCAAAAGTAACTGCTAGGGGAATATGTGGCGCTGTGTAATAGAAAATAGAGTGTTAGCAAATGCAAATAAAATTACCTTTTATTTTGCACATTCAAATCATGTTCAATGTGGCTGCCGTGTTTGTGGACCATATATTGCATTCGGTGCACTTTATCGGTGTTTATGTAAATATTTCACTTTTTTAAAAGTGTTGCCATATTGCACTTGAACTTAATCAGTAAATGTGCAAAATCAAAGGTAATTTTATTTCCGTATTGATTTGCATCTGTTGACACTCTATTTTCTATTACACAGCGCCACATATTCCCCCCAGCCGTGACTTATGGAACTAATTTTTTTTCGCGGAATCCTTCGTCCCCCGTTTTGGATAATCTTCCTACAAAATGTGGCATCATTCTCGCAAATAGATCGCGCAACAGAACATTGTCAGTTTAATTATGGCCACCCTGTATATAAATAGTCTGTATGTCTCTTATGCACAGTCGTACCGCTCATCCGATTCTGATAAAGCTTCGACAACATATTGCTTGCACTTGCGCGAAGGTTATAGACATAATACTATCATCTAAAGAATAAAAAATATTATCTCATCCATTTACCGAAACAAGCATGGATTAAACACCAAACAACTCGCCAAGGAAACGCAACAGATTCGATAATGACGCTCAATTCAGGGTCGATGTTCAAATTTCGTAGATATTGCATGTAAGTCTTTCTCTGTGGTAATAGTTTTATTACAAAGTATGCAAGAAAGTTTTAGGGGAATCCATCCTATTGGTTTGAAATTTCAACTAAACATTTAGTTAAATTTTAGCATTTTTTGCAGTAACTTCCAAAAATATTGTATGACAAATAATTTTGCGCCATCATAGTCTTCAAAAAATTATCAACTGTATTGAGAATTTTATGGTATAAATATATTTTCCCTGTTTAATCAATTTTAAAAGAAAATATTTCAATCATATTTTCTAACATTAAACTTAAGATTCTGAACGAATCAGAGGTAGAATAAATAGTTTTCTTTCCTAACAGTTCTGAAAGAATGCCAAGCTTTACAATTCTAAAAGAATACACAAATCTAATACATAAAACTCAATATTTGTTTGTAGAATTCATACTTCTTTATATGTCCTTCCATTTCTATGAATGTGTTCAATGACGCCAAGAAAATAACTATCATTCTTATTTGAGCAAGATAACTATTTCAAATTCCAAACGACATTTCCAAGATTGTTTCTACTGTGGCAGCAATGTGCCGGGTACCAACTAGTATTCGATAAAATACCCGGAGCTCTTCTTATCATAAGTTAGCGGATCAACGTTAATTGTTGTTGCCACATTAAAGACTGAAATCATAATACAATGGTGAAATATTAGCTTATTAGAAAATATATCGCATTACTTGTCTTTGTTAAACACATTTTTGGTTTATATCATCGTTGTTCAGAGAAGCTAAAATATACGATTGTCTGCCTTACATAATGGAGCTTTGAAATTATTTGTACATGTCAAAGTGAAATATTTAAGGAAAGAAATGTTCATACAACTTGGACACCTCAAGCATGCTAGTATATGTGAAGTATTCATTTAGCAAATAAATGTACCACTGTCGTAAATCTTAGGTTTACTCACTCCCCCCCCCCCCATTATTAAACCAAATGTTCACTTTCAAGAAATTTTTAAAACTGCTAGAAAGTGAACATTTTGGTTGGTGGAACTGGTAGAAGTTTTGTTTGTCGGAGATTAACAAACAGAATTCTCTCAACACCAATATTTTGAGGGAAAAGTTTTCAAAATTTATATAAATTCCAGAACAAGATTTTGACAAAATATACAGTATTAAAATCAATAAGAGAAATTAGATTCTTAGAAATGTGGAAACTCCAGAAATCTAATCAAAACAGAAACGCTTTTCTAAATGTTTAATTATTTTCCAACTACTTAAATTGTAACAATATAAAGAAATTGAATGATACACATTTTGAATTAAAACACTTAGAAGCAAACAGAACATTAGTAGAACTTTTTTTGTTGCAAAGTGTCATTTAATTGTAGGAATTTGCAATGCACTTAATTTTAAGATGATTATTTCATAGCTTTAACATCTTAAATATTCATATAAATTATACTATTAAAGAAGCCTTACACATTTTGTTCCTTGTATACAGCATCTCTAATTTTCTGCCAAATTCCATTAAAATTTAAACTTGAAGTGACACACCAATAACTACAAAAAACTTTGTAATGATTTAAAAAAAAAAAAAAAATCATTCAGCATTGAAATCTTTTTATCATTTAAGTAACATTTGAAACAATTTTCCATCTTCATAAAATTCTATTTTTACTTCCAAAAGGATTTAAATAATATTTTGTTTCAGACAACAAATGTTCTTCTGAAAACAATTGCGAATTCCAGATATTATTCAGTTCTTTGGTCCGAAAGAACTATAGTCCAAATATTCTTGATACACTAAAAATTAAATTTAAAAAAAGTTTCCCTCTTCTATGAGCAAATCTGACCGAGTTATGGACGTTTTGAATATCAATATTTTAAAACAATTAATATAGTTTGAAACTAATCGCACCAGACAGATATGTCAATCACTATATGTAATTTTAATCACAGTAACTATATCATATTTAAAATTTTCATAGGTTTTTTCAGTTAAGTGCAATAGAGATTACCATTCTTTTTATTTAAAATGATAAATATCTCAAAAATATTTTACAAGATAAGACTCATACAACTAAAGGTCCATATAAAAATATTAGATTAGCTATTCACCAGAATTCTTATTGACTCGAACTCCATAAAATAGAATTCACCTCGTTTAAATATTTCCTTAGCAGTATGAGCATATATTAACTGTTTAGAATTTAAGAGTTAGGATTCGAACAGAGTCGATATTCTATATATAAAAACCATATTTGCATTAAATAGAATAGAATTATTGAATTTGTATATTTTAAAAGTATACAAAACCATTTTCTTGCATTTATCATTCTAGAAAATATTTTTTGTATTTTATTATATCTTTATACTGCAATATTTTGTGTGTGAGGGGGAAATTGCTACAGAATGCACATCTGTCCAAAGTATGTATGCACCAAGTTAGATAACACATTAATGTAAACATTTCTTATACACATTAAAATCAATTTTTTTGAAATGAGACAATATCTAGTTTAAATATGAATTATCTATGATCATTTTCAAGAACATAAAAAAATCATGTTTTATTTTATTAGTTTGAGTAATAAAATTGATTTTATTTGGACAAAAAGAACTATCAAAATTGAAATTTAATATTAAGTTCAATTTGTCTTAAAATGAACATGAAACATAGTAAGGGTAAATTATGTATAAAGCAAATTAAAAGTTGCACACACACACAAAAAAAAATTTAAGAGAAATTATGAATGTTTTGACAGCTACATAAAATAAATACTTATATTTTTAATTTGAAACATTAAACATTAATAAAGCATATGAAGTTTTTCAAAATTAAAATTAGTCTATTAACACTTAGTATCTCCTGAATATATGTGCAAAATTTTGAAATCAAAATTATATAAATGAAATCTTTACACAAATTATTTAAAAGATAAACTAATTACACTAAAAAGTTAATATTGGCTAAAACTATTTTACATAAAAAGCTAAATAATCAAAGTTGTTTTTGTCAACAATTTTATTACATGACAGTGTAATAATACATTAGATAGTCTGATGAACAGGCTTACAATGCAAGAAATAGCTTTAAAAAATTTTGCCAACAAAACAAAGTCTTCAAAATGAATATTACTTACACATACATATCAATATTTTATTGAATGTTTGTATAAAAATTCATAAAAAATTACTTCAATCTATTTTGGAATGAATGAAATACAGTCCCAGAGATGGTATTTTGGAATTTTTAATTTATTGAAGCACTTTATTAACCTCGAGTGTATTTTCCCCATATGTGCAACATGAACACTGAGGCGATGAACAGCAGACTCATCACCAGCACAGGGACTGGGCCACTGAAAAAAAAAAAAGAAAATAAATATTTTTCAAGTCAACAAGTTTTTAAATCTATCCAATGTACGATACAGTTTTACAATTTCAAAGATTTTCATGTATGCATAGATGACTTGTATTGAAAGAGGGTGACAAGACACAAATTAAAGACTAAAATACAAACATTAAAAATCACTCATTTAAGGTATCCGATAACGTTCAAAGGTCAATTTTTCGAAAAAATGGACTTAAAAAAAATCTATTTCAGATTTTTAATAGTATTGTCAATTATAAACACTATAAAAATAAAAATTGAAAATATATTTTAAGAAATAAGAAAATTTGTAGTAAATTTTAACGAGATTTAACCAAAATGGGCAACACTACATGAAATTGTAATAAAGCAATCTTATTTTTCTCTGTTCACTAGTAAAAGAATACAATAATCAATGGCATGAACCAACATCCAAGGAAAAAAAAAAAATGAGATACAAAGAAGTTATCGATAAGAATATAAAGATACATGCATTTTCTCCCATTAATTCACAGCTTATTTTTCTAAAAACAACTATAAATGAAAAAGTGTTTCACCAACAATAAAACTTCTGGTTCATTTCATGGCTCATATTATATAAAACACACACTGATAGTTATATATAAATACCTCTATTAATTTTGGAGATATGTTAACGGTGGAGAAGTTTTGAGAAAACTGAAGTGAATGACAAATTTTAGCTGAAAAATAGGATTTGTTTAAAATTCTCCCGGATTATAAGCCAGGCCTCCCATTTCCCAGAGAAGATAAAATGTGTTGGAAAAATAAAAGTCTGAACTACAAGAATTATCAATTTAAAAAAATTTGCCAAAGTGTGTTAGTAATAGTGTGTTTAACATAGTCAGATACCTTAAGACAAAATATAAAAATATTCTCCCCATTAATGTATAATTAATATTATCCCAGATGTTTAAATGAGAAACACCAAGGAATCCGTTATACTCGCTTTAGTTTGAAAGTGCATTTCATTACAACATTCTTATCAGCAAGGTTACTACTAGATACGATATTCATATAAAGTATTTAATGGAGTTATTTTACAAGTCCATTTACGTTGAGATAAAATTCATTAAAGAAATATTAATCTAATAAGAATTTCTTATCTTACTTTTAACCAGTATTTGGAGGAATGAAGACAGTATCATAAAACACTTTGAGTTGTTTGGTTAAAGCAAAGATTTCTAACTATACAATTCTGCTACTCTTTGAAAATTTTTATTCTCGTTTCAACTAATCTATCTACAGACTTCTGTTGAGTAAAAAATTGAATTGACTTTTCCTTCTTGTAGATTTTAAACCATTTAGATCATTTTTTTTCTTTCTCCAACCATCATTTTGAAATAGATACTTGTACAAACAAAGATTATTAATGCACTTAAATAGTGCATTCTTTAATAACACATTTTTTTTTTTTTTACAATTTAGAAAATTCTCAGTTATATACTTCAAAACATTATAATTATCTTGTTTCAAAAAAATTCATTTTTAATATTACAATCCATCAATTCAGTTAGCCAAAAAAAAAAAAAAGTTTAATTTCCAGATAGGAAGGTTTTTATCAAGTCCAAATTATTTATGGAATTATGAAAATCTAATAAAATATTTATGGTTGAAGAATAGTTTATGAGCACACATCTATTTTTCACTTCCAAATCAATTTAGTAATACATTTGCCAAATTTAAAACAATTTAAGTGTTGTCAAATATTTAACTATACATATTATAATAACCTAGATACTTAAAACACCTTTAACATATGGAATAATAGCACACAAAACCATGTAAAATATTGTTTGAAACATTTCTCAGAACATGTATGAAATTTTTCTGTTCAAGTTAAATTTATAATAAATTACAGACACTTCTAAAACTATTTTGAGTCTGCAAATACACGTTGTGAAAATACAAATGGTATAATCTTAAATTGGCAATCGATGAAACTTCTGTAGGAACTACAGAAATGCTGATACTTAAGTGATAATTTTAATACATCTAAAACCAAATTTTGTAAATATTGAAACAGTAATGCAGATGGCGACAACATTTCAAGAAAAAATCTTACACTTTAATTCCAGGAGAGTCATCGGTATAAAATCTCCACATGCCGACACTGTTGGATCCAGATGCCCTGGATCTACTACTGGCGCTGGTACCACCAGTCTTCCTGCAATATCAGCACAGTTTAAACAATAATAAATTTAAAACTTCATCATAAAAATATGCATTTAATATGACTATGTATAATTAATGTGCCAGTACCATATATAATGACACTACTTCTATACCATAAGGATTATGTGTATAGCTTATTTTTTTTACAGAAAGTAGATTTTTCATAAAATGTAATTGCAGTAAATTGGATCAAGTATGTATCATTACAATAATAAAGTCTTTTATATTGTACAATATCATGACAATTACAGTTCTTCATAGCATACTAATTTTAATTATTAGTATTCTTTTAAACAAAATTTCCGTATAGAATATATTTTAAATATAGAAGAAGAATCTATTAATCTTAGAAACAAAAGGTTAAAATCAACTCAAAAAAATTATGACAATTGTATTATTTTAAACTATATACAAGAAATGATCGAAATCAGTTAAAAATGTATTAGTTAATTTGCTGGCATAAATATTAAACACAATCCATATTTCTTTAAAATAGATAGTAGATATTTTTTTTAATTTGGTCATTTATTTGAATAGATCAAGTTTTACTATATTTAGTATCACAATCATGTGGTCTAGTTTTATTTTAATTAAATGAGAAAAGCAAGCCTTGTATTGATAATATTAAAAAAAGGCGTTCGAAAAAGGCATCTACCGCCATCTTCCAATGTGAAAAACTGGAATGGTGAAAAGAAAATAGCAGCTTTCTGCTCACTGCACTTTGTTTCATCAGAATGTAATGGCCCTCAAATGTTACAGCTATTGTTGTATTATCACAAAGTAAAATTATCGCACTGCCAGCGCACCTATTAACTGTGCTTACTAAGAATAGCTTTAAAAACCCCAAAAGACCTTCAAAAAGTTAGTTGAAAAGTTCACGATGAAATAAGCAGGTGTTTTCTTGCATCCATTACATTTATTTTTTCAGAACACACAAAAACAAACTTTAAATCATTCGAAAACAAATCGGTCATTAGGTTACAAAAACTAATATTAAAGACAGACACGGCAGCCATTACCACTTATAACTGCATACTACGTACAGTATTTGTAAATGGTTATTGGAGTATACTTAATGTATTTTTGTAGTTGTAGTAACTATGAAGAAATTATATATCACATGACGAGCCATCGCTGGCAAACCAGTAAAAAAAACCTACTTCTTTGATTCACTAGTCTGATATCACATTCTATTTGACTAGAGATAAATAGAAGTCTTAATATTCAATAAGAAGCGAGAAATAAATATTATAACAAGATTTGATAATAAAAACTTTGTCTCCTGGTATTGGTGAGTAAATGACTTCATAAAGCTCCAGCTTCCAGTTATCCAGCCTACCCTTCTGCCACATAACAATGGATACTCTGGAGTGTATAGTATTGCATCTATTTAATAGCATGAACATGCCTCGTTTTCAGGTAAATATAGTCTTATTCAACTCTTCCCTTTGTAAATGAAGTTTAATATGCATGTTTAATATCTTAATAGCAATGCATCTTGAAAGTATTATAAAAATTCAAATAGAAAGAAGATTTAAAATAAATGTTGAGATATTATAAATAATACTGGAGTCTCAACTTATATCAACTTTTATATCAATTAGGCTTTTAGCTAGCATCAATTTATAACAATAACTAGCTGTGAAAATGGATACAATATAATCAAGTAAATTTTTAACATTTCTTCCATTTTAATAATGGCTTTAGCATCTTAAAATGTAATGCTTTTCAGTGTCTCCCTTTATACACCTAGTGATAGTAAATTATATTCATAGCATTTTTTTTACTTGATTGATATAATGATCTTTACAAAAACTAATATGATATAACTTTAGTTTTTCACAAAATATCTCCTCATAACAGTTAATATATTCGAATATTATCTTATTAAATATAATTTGATTCTTATAAAATTATGAAAATACATTATAATTTTAATATTAGGCTATTAAAATAATCAATATTTTTATCAATTGGTTAAACTAATTTTATTTAATAAAATCCTGTTGGATATATAAAGAAACAATTTAGAAAATAAAAGTTTAATAGAAATATTTTAAACTTGAAGAACACAACTGAAAAATTTCATACATAAAGAAAAAATATTTTTAATCGCCTATAAAATAATCAAGCTTATATTAATAAGAGATTTGAATGTATATAGTTTAAAAACTATACATATTTAACAGCATTCTTATATAATATGTATGTATAATACATTTCTTTTATTCCATCACAGAAGGCATATCATGTACAAGGAAGGATTTAAAAACCTCAGTCTAAAAGATCGAAGTTTTCCTCTTTGCTGATTTTACAATGATACATTGATAGGGATTTTTTTGATAAATGCAGTTTTAAGAAAAAGATATTTAAGCATCTTTGAAAGAAGGGCAAAAAGAGTAAGGCTTTTTTTATAGCTTCACTCAGAGCATAAGAACCTGCTCAATTCATCAATTTTTTTAGAGTCAATGTTAAAATTAAATAAAAGACAAAATTGGATTAGGAAATGAACATTTTAGAATGATGATATGGGCTAAATTAAGATAAAAGGAAATTTACTACATTTTAAATAAGATATATTCTATTTTATCTGAATGATGAGTTGGCATAGCTGCATTTAATCCAGTACATAAAAAAATAAGATTTTTAAAAACTGATAAAAAAACCTGGCATAAAAAATCATTTATAACAATGAGATATAAAATCTTAAATATTTAATGCATTAAATTGAAACTGGAATATAGAATTAATAAAGTTGAGATATACTGAAAGACGGGGATAACACATTTGATATTCTTTTTTCTTAAATTTCTACCTCTGTTTCACAGTTGAACCGGATCCAGCTCTAGGGGCCATGGATTTCGGCGACCTACTACCAGCACCCACAGACGTTGCACTAGCAGGAGCGGGCTGGAAGAAAAGAAGCGTTAAAATATGTTCGCTAATTTGGAATCAAAACATATGAATATTTAACTTTTAAGGATATCCAAGAGAAAATATACAAATTATAAAAGCATATCAAATTATCAATAGCGCAAGAACAAAAATATGTATAGAGAATTTTACATATATATCTTATCAATAAGTTAAGCACTACTTAGTTATCAAAAATGTACAGATTCAGTTGAGGAATTCTAAGTATTTAATTTAGAGCATGCTTAATTTTACCCGGAGAATATTAAAATATCTCCGTTATTAATAGAAATTCTAATGATAAAAGTTCACGGTAAAATGTTAAAATTACAACTTTTTTTAAAATTAGCGAAATAATACAGACCATTGTCGATTATATATGAACTGCTCTTAACATGAATACGTGGCCGATGCCAAACAGTGATTTTCTGACATGCAAAGACGGTGACGAGAGCAAAATAGAAGTAGTAGTTGTTAGTAGTGAATATGAAAATTATTATTTAAATGCTTTCTCACTATAATAAAATTGAAACAAATTGATTGCAACTTTTTTATTAAAATTCATGATTTTAGAATCCATATAAAATTATTCTAACATAAAACAATCACATCTGTGTAATCGAGTATTGACACAGATAATCAATAACGGAAGCAAAACAACTCATCTCTGAAAGAACCCCTCCCGAAAAACTTGCTAAGTTTTGCATTCACAAATATTTATTTTCGTCTTGAGCTATTTTAATCATACCTTGGTTTCCAAAATCTTAGGCAAGGTAAGGGTTAATAGGAAATTATTACGTTTATTACATTTCATTCAAACATAAAATTATCTTTGTGACCACATAATTCTTATTGTTATTTATAAGTTATTCGTAAGTCGGTCAAATTTCGAAACATGTTTATATATGGGCATTTCATTGAAATAACTATTCATTGTACAAGTTTCAAGTATTTGCTGTTTTCTAATTCATTTCCAGGTCGTAGACCTTACAGTTAATAATTGACAAAACTTTTGAAGAGTCTTTTTCCTATATTTTGATGATTAATTAGAGGTTTGACATATCCAGAATGGGATATTTACATTTAATTTATCATAGTGTATGAATTATGATTGCATGCGCCGATGTTACTGAAATATTTAAAAATTCTTATTCTTGGTTTTATTTTTGCATTATTAATTTGTTGTTTCTCTTCCGATATCTCGATTATTTTGAAGTGACTAGTTATTTTAAAATTTATAAATTACACTGCCATTGAATAAATGCTTTTTCTTTTGTTTTTTACATTGAGCTATTCATTTGCTTACCCAAGCAATTTCACAATAACTCTTTTGAATGTAAGCTTCTATTAAAAGTTTAATCTATCATTAAAAAATGTATTGAGTGCTCTATAATAACAGTAAAATGAAGTGAGTCTTGTTTCTTAAATTTTATTTCATTCATGATTACAATTCTGATGAGAATATGAAAGTAGCAACAAATTTATATGTCCTGTATTGACGGAAAAAGAATCTAAATAAAGGATCTAATAGAACTGATCAGTTATATATAATTTTAATATGCATTTAAAAAGTTTTTCTTCCATTAACTGTGATTGTATTAATTGAATTTTAGTACGTTCTTTCAACTTACAAGTTTTTAGTTGTGATAAAACTTATATATTGAAAAATTAGACTGCAAAAATTTTTATTTTTCAAAAGTTTGATTCATAGAAATTAATGTTTCAGCTAATATATTTTATTATAATAATATGTGACAGATTTATTTCAGTTTTCATAAAAGTGTTGCCTTTACATAATATGATGAATTTGTAATAATTTCCTAATACACAATAAAAAAGATTGTTAGCTTAATTTTTAAAATGTTTGCCATCTAAAAAATAAAATAAAAATTGTCTCCCCTCTCCAATTAGATTTATTCAATATGAAAAGAAATAATTATGTGTGACTGTTACATTTTCTTCCTTCCTTTCTTTTTCATTTGTATCATAATGTAGAAGATTCTTAACTTTATAAATTAAAAATAAATATTGCTTATTACAATCAGTGTGATAGTGACCCACCAGTGGCCTACTCCAGCTGAGTAATGGATAATACACTTTCTGTTCAGCATATGTTTTTAACTGGTTAAGTGATGTGTATTTTAGTAAGAATTGCTTACTTTAGTTTTTGGTAGATTTCAGAATCAGGAATCCATATTTCCAATCAGAATTTCCAAATCGGAACTGTATGTCAAGTGAAACTGGTGATATGCAGTTGTTTTGAATATCCAAAACTGTCATCGTATTGTTGACTCATAAACTTGAGCGATTATCTTGATTAAGTGGGAGGATTAACAGCAACAGTATATGATTGTGCATGATATGTAAGATACAGCTGAATCACTTATTGATATGTTAAGATTTTCCCTGTTTAAAATTATTTTTAAAATTTTTTCAACGTTAATGGAAAAAAAACTCATATATTTGATAAAGAATTATGTAACTTTATTTTCATCCAAACATAATACATTGACTATTAATTGGAGAATTAATAAGAAAAGGGAACATTGATTAATGATAAAGAACTCAGGTTACTACGTAGATATTGTTATGTACTTTGCATGGTTATTTTTCTACATTTTTATAAACTTTTTAGTCTTTATTATCATTCAACTTATTTACAATTTGGTCTTGTTTTAAAATGCTTTTTTCAGAACTTTGAAGAATTCTTTGAAAATGAGAATTAAAATCAAAAAAAGATATTTCATTTATTTTTAATATTAATTCCAAAAGTACTTTTTGGTTATATATATGAAAAAAATTTGAAAAGAGAATAAATGTTCTTGCCTCCCTTGTCAGTGTAATAAAAAAACTAAAATAGTTTTTTTTTTTCTTCAAGTTAAAGAAAGTATAGATTTTTAAATGGAAATAGCATAGAATTTTAGATTCCATAGTTTTCTTTCATTTTTTATTGTTCTTAATTAGCATTGCATTAATTTTAACTTAGATAAGAATGTGTGCAATTGATCTTTCTTCTACCTCTTAGCACCACTGTTTATTTTTTTCTTATGTCAAAACATACTGATGATCATCCTGTATTTTTTATTATTTTAAAATACTTTTTCATTATATTGCTTATAAATATCAAAAGTATTAATATATCCTTTTCATCTTTATTTTCCACTGTCTAAACATTTTTTGGTACTTTTCCCATCATACCAGCTCAAATCTCGCCAAGCTGACTTTTTGGCAACAGCACACACTCGCCATTTTGGCGAAGGTGAAAAAATGTGATGGCAAAAGGTTACTGGCGGCGATATTCCGTTTGGCGGTTGCATTATTATTGCCAATTTTTCGCTTGCGCTGGTATTATGGAAAAGTACCCATTTTTTATATTCTTATGCTAAAAGATGTTTGGGACAACAAGTCAAAATAATATGTAAAAAATGCATTTAATCATGAAATTTATAAAAAAATATTTATAAACCTAAGATAGTTAAAAAAATAAGATCAGATGGTTAAGGCATATATCTAGGTATGACAATACAATCTCAATTTAAAACATTTAAAAAATTGATGGTAAACAACAAAGATGATGATGATATTCACTAAATAATCAGATAGCATTGAAAAGGATCAGAAATGAATAGAAGTGAACTGATGAAGTGCTGTTGCCCCTTTTTGGAGATAGCCTTGCTGTGTAAGAGGCTGTAATGCTTGCGATGAAAGCATTTTTAATGGACATGCTTTTCTTTGAGGATAGTTAAATGTTTAATTTTTTTAATATAGATGATTTATTTTATAAGAAAAATTTATTTAATATTTTAAATAAATTAGCCGCCTTTAGCGACCAACCTGTTCGCCATTCTTAATATTCTTTAAAATGGTCAGTTAAATAATTTATATAACAGCATTTTTAGTTAAATACTATGTGTGACTTGTCATTATCAGTTAAATACTTTAAGTAATTTGTCTTTTAATAGCTATTTCATCAAAATATTTTTAAGGTTCAAATTTTGATAGTCAGATAATTTATTCATGCAGTTACAAAGACCTTAAGCCCTGTAATGTACTATGTGTCTGTCAGTTCTCGCAAAATTTCAACTTTAAATTAAAGTGGAAATGATTGAACTGCAAATTGATATAAAAATATTTTTGTACCAAAACTAAGAATTTTTTCTAAAATATAAGTAAAGAGAGTAAGTAAGTCATTATATATATTACTGAATAATTACAATAATTTTATGTAATATTTTGAGAATTATTCAACAAAAATTTCTTAGATTCATCTTATAATTCAGGTTTTAGCTTTACTTTAAAAATTATTTAAATGAAGTGAATATTTTATTTTGGTCTATAAACGCAATTAAAAGATTATTAATTCGAAGTTTTATACATCTTTTAGTTATTAGATTTTATGAAATATTCCTGACACTTCAACATTCAAATAAATAAATGAAGCTTTTTAACTTCTCTTACCAAATTTGATTGACTTTGAAGTTTTGAACAGAAATATTTGGAACATTAGACATACATTCTTAGATCAGTCAGTCTTGCGAAATCATAGACATTGATGCCATCTTTGGAATGGTTGATGAAGTGGATATTCGTAAATACAAGTCAGTTTTTTAAAGTTGTGTTTATAGATAGTAGCTTCAAATGCAAAATTCTGCTTCCCTTAAGAGTTTTATATCAAATCTTATAATGGTGCTCATTATGTCTTTAAAAGTTCATGAGCTTATAAAGAGTTGATAAATATATTAATTGGCTTTAATCTGCTAAATATAAATAGAAAAAGAAATAATTTTGGTATTAATAAGGACTTGATTTTTATTATGAAAATTAGCTTTGAAGTGGTTCTGGAATACACATCTGGTAAAAATATGTTGATTTGGAACTTACCTAAGGAATTCTTCAATATTATCTTTGACATAAATATAAATTGTTAAAATATTCAAAATTTATATTAAAATGTATGAAAGTGATATCTTCTGTTAAAAATTTGATTGACTACTTTTAATGATAATACATTTTCTAATTACAGTGAAGCAAGCTTAGAATGGGGGAAAAAAAAGCAACATATTTTTATCTTGTTAATTTTTAAAAATTTCTTTCTTATATGCATTAAAAGGGAATTGAATAATGCATCTGATTTTAATGGGGAATAAAGCATGAATGTTAATGTATTCTGTTATTCTAATTATCTTTGATTGTAAGTTGATGCCTGTTTTTGAAAAATATACTAAGGCAGGAAAATTACTTAGCAATTTGTGCTGATAATACTTATTGAACTATTTTGTTCATTAACAAAAGTTACTTTATATTTTTCTTTATAAAAGTTTCTATAAAATATTAGATATAAAAGTTTATTTTATATTTTTCTAATAATTAAATATTTGAAAAGAATCTTTAATATTTAAGTATTTAAAATCTATAATGTGTTGGCTAATTTAGTTTTCAGTTAATGCATAATATCCATTTTTTTTCTTCATACTAATGATTTTTAAAAAAATAGTAGGCAATTTATTATTTTTAAGTGTCACTGAAAATAAAATGCTAGTTACAATCTTTGATTTTAACACCATATTTAGAAGAACAACTTAGAATTTCAGTATTCCCCCCCTCCCTAAACTGAATGCCTTGTTTTCTCAATGAGATGGTCTTAAGTTCTTGTTAAGAACCACTTAAGTGCTTGACCATTTTTAGATGATCCTAAGTTGTTTTGACTCAGAGATATCTGTGCTAAGTATTTCAAATTTGGATTGCAGGAACAAAGGTAAAAATGGCGGCGTTCTTTGCCACAAGATTGATTAGTAAAGAAGTAAGAGAGTTGGATGACAAGGATATTGATGATTTGTTAGCTTCTCTTACTGAAGAAGAACTCGAACAACTCAGCAATGAAGTAGATCCCGATGTAAGACAAATTTTTTAATAAAAAATTGATATTTAACCTTTATTTCTCTTTTTTTTGTGTGTGTAGATTTAAATTGGTTAATATCTTGTATCTATTTATATTAAAAAAATCATTAAATGGTTTTATAGTTTCAGCTCCAATTTAGAATAGTGCTGATTTAAAAACTTTACTTAATAATTGAAAAATAATTTTAAAGCTTTTGAAACTTTTTTATGAATATTATTTCTTTAATATACAAATTTTAATTTATTAATCAAACATATAATTTAATTGGTACAGTTGTTATAAACTTGGTATTATTTAAATACTAGCCACCTTTGGGGGCCAGCTGGTTGGCAATCTTAATGCTTGTTAAAATTTTAATAATTAAATATTTTATGTAATTGCTATTTTAATAGCTTCATCAAAATATTTTATGTCATGTAACTCACTCTTAATATTATTGTAAAGGCCTTCAGTTATAACATAATGTGTGTAACATAATGCTATAACATAATGTAATCTCTCAAATTTTCTGTTAACTCCTGTAGAATTTCTGTTTTTAATTAACGTGGAAAGGATTAATCTACAATTAATATAAAATTTTTTACTGAATAAAGCATTTTTTAAAAATATACATAAGTACTCAAAACATAGTTATTGAGTATTTAAACCTTATGGGTACTAAAGAATATCCTTTTTAATTTATGTAATATCTCAAGAAAATTTTCTCGAATTCATCATGAACAGATCAATTAACAATGATTAGCTTTGAATGCATCAAACACTAAGAAAATGAACAGAATTGTTTGAAATAATCGATCGAAAACATGTTAAGGCTGCAAAACTAATCCATGTCCATTGAAAATAGAGTTATGCACTATTGGAACACAATGTGCATGATTGAATTTTCAACACCAATTATGGTAATGTAAATGCATGAATTTTCTGCGCCAGTTGGTGAAAACACTAGACCTTTAAAACATTGCTTATTTTTTAAATCAATTAGAAATATGATAAATGTTTTGTACTTTTTTTTTTTTAATGATGAGAGTTTCAAAACTAAACTATCCCATTCTGAATGCTTTTTGATAGTATAATATTGAATGAGTTTTAATTTGATAAAATTTATTTTATTGATGCTAATTGATTTATATTTTATTTATATTTACAGATTATACTAGATTATATTAAATATATACATTCAGATTTTTTTGTAGCATTTTGCAACTTTTATATTCAAATATTAACAAAATAAAATTTTAATTGTTTAATTTGTTTCGAAGCATAATTTTTTGTCAATTAAAAAAATTAATTTTTCATTTATAGTTATGTTACAAAAGAGTGAAGCCATAACTTAATTCTGCTAATCAAATTCTGTTGGGAAAAGGAGTTATAAAGACCTAGCAAATTGTTAATATTCTTCTCATACCATTTTGTTAATTCCTGCATTTTATTGTTATTTTGACATAACATATTTTACCATAATATATTTTGTCTGATATGAAGTTACTTATTCCAATTTGAAAATTTGGTTTATCTATAAAATAAAAAAAAGTGGCTTGTAAACCAGATTGATGAAATAATTTATGGACTGAAGTTTATAATAAAGGTATACTTATTAATATTTAACAAAGCACATTGAATATGTAAACACTATATTATAATAAATTATATAAATAGACATACAACCATTTAAATATAACAAATATATAGTTAAATTCAAAATAAACATTTCACTCCTTATCAAATGGAAAGATTTTTTTAAAGAATTTTTTTAGTACTTCTGTGATTAAATAGGTTATACTACAATAAATTGTCCAATCAAGGGCCTAAAATTTCACCTATTGTCTCTGATAGCACTATAACTAATAGATACTTCATTATATATATATATAATATAATATTGTTAGCAATATAAGAGAAAACAAAACTAAGTATGGAAACAGAACTAAAAATGGGAATCGAAATTAAAAATTATTTCACATTCAAACAACATTAAAATTAAAAAAAACTATTAAAAAATTATCATTGTACTTAGAGAGCGCTAATGCTGCTACTACCAAAATACAGATAAGTCTAAGTAAATTAGAAATATATGCAAAGTAAAAAGGAATACAATAGAAATAGAATCATTTTTTTTGTTGTGTCCGTGTTTTCACAGAAAGGGGATGCAGTAGCTTCTGAGGGTAAAGATCCCTGAGCACTCAGAGGGCAGAAGTTTGACTTGTAGCTCACACACATGACGCAACCCTTTTTAGGGGAGCGGTCAAACTCATTCATCATCCGCAAGTCAGAATTTAGATCCAAATCAGCGACCGACTCATCCCTGATTCAATACCCCCAGAGGTATCGTTTTGTTATGGGAACTTGGAGGACTTTGCAGTCTCGACATATTTAACGTGTTCCAACTGCTATTAGCCAACACTGCGGTCTTTGGCTGAGACAAGGACAGAAACCACGACCTTTCAGTTACGAGACTGACACTCTACCAACAAGGCTACTTGTGTTCAGCTGATTAGAATGAATTTAAGGTTACTATATATTATATATATATATATATATATATATATATATATATATAATGTATAATTTAAATTTTTAGTGTTGGCTATTAATTCAATTTATAGTTCCTATTTTAATATATTTTAAGATATTTAAGGGCAGATAAAAATAAAATGAATAATATGAATTAAAATATAAAAATTTACAACACTTCACTGCATTAATACTTGAAGTTTAATGAAATATTTTTTGACATTGTGGAAATTATTTGATTTCTAATGTGATATCTATATAACATCATGTAACAAGTAATTTTTATCTCGATATTATTATGGAATGAGGATTGTTTATTTTATCTTTTCCTTATTAATATTTTCTGTTTTAACCAATTCTGTTTGCTTTATCAACATATTTACATAAGTTCATATTTTCACCAGGATTCTCTACTTCCTCCTTCACAACGATGCAAAGATCAAACAAAAAAGGCTCCTACAGGACCTCTAAACAGGAAAAAGCTGTTGGATTATTTAGAAAGAACGGCAAGAGAACAAGCTGATTGGCCAGAAGCAAAACCTTATGAACCTGGTACGAAACGAGGTGAGATATAATTTTTTTAAATCTTAATATCTCATTGTTGCTAATAAGGGGGAGAGATTCTGCTTGTTTCTTACTTTTATAAATGCATAGAATCTTTAAAATGTACATGCTCTTTGAATATACTAATACTGTTTGTTAAATTAATCGAGTTTATCATTAGAATTAATATATTTTCAGTTGAAACGTATGTTGGCTATAGTAGATGAGTTGAGGTTAGCACCTATTGAAATAGAATGAACTCTAAAAAACCAATTAACAACCTTAGCAACACTTGCAATTCTAGTCTATGCATACTATAATAGTACCTGAACAATAATAATTATCATTTTGAATACTTCTAATAATTTTCTAGATCCTTCATTTATATTGAGTTTTGAAACTTTGGTTGTGTTTAAGTTTATAAATGTAATTCTGGATATTTTTTTTATATATATATATTTTGAAATTTTCTATGTTTCATAATATTTTGCATTTTTATATATTTAAACGAGTTGATTAGAAAATATATTACTATATATAACCTTACACTGTAATATTTCCATTGCTGAATATTATTTTATTATTAATTTTATTCCTTTTAATTAAAAAAGCTAGCAAAAATTTAATATTTTATGAATTATCTTCAAATATAAGAGAACAAGTCTGGAAATTATATTTCTAAAAGGTACTGTGTAATAAGATACAGAATTTGTGTTTTTCTTACATTTTTACTTATGATCATTATGTCTACTTTTAAATTAGGCATAAGTGTTACTCATCTACTTATGAACGCAACAAAATAATAATAAAAAGAAAGCTTATCTGTCTACTTCATTTTGTTGGTACCAGTAATTATTACTAATAGAAAATATTATGTTTCATTTTTAGGCAGGCATGAACCTAAAACTTTTGCGTGAACTTTAGATTAAGTATAATAAAATTTTCAAATATCTATTTTTAATGGATTTTTCAGGCAAAATATGGAAACCAAAGGAAGTGCCAAAACCTAAAACTGATGATTTACAAATTGAATTGGATCTTGACGATGAATATGAACAAGCTCTAGATACTGCTGAGGAAGCTGAATTAGTGGATTTGGCTGGTTAGTGTTTGGTTTCTGTTGAAATTCATCATTGATATACAAAATTGCTTTCATGCTTTATATCTTTGCTTTAACACATTGCATGCGAGACATGTACTAGTACATTTTCTGATGATGGATACTTGAGCGCAGGTCACGTACCAGTACGGGTGAGTGTAACTACACGGTTTGTGTGTGGGTACAGAAATAATGGTATAGGCAGGAAAACGAATGTTCTTGTCTACTTCATAGGCTCTTGAAAAATGGAGGCAAATAAATACTAGTTTTCACATTAGTCAATGTGGAACGGGAAGGTATATTTAAAAAAAAATCAATTTAGATTTAAAATTTTATTTATCCTTGCAAAAATGAGTGAATTTTGCCTCTTCATAGAAGAAAATACTCTGAACGTTACCACACATGATTAGTTTTATGATTGCTCTTTTCATTTTTTTATAATGTAAAAATGTTTAAGTATAACATAATTCGAAAAAATGAAAACTATATCCTACTATTTCTATTTGATTTTTCCTATTTACGATACTATTATAAATTTATTCAACAAAAAATATATTTTTTGTTTACAAAAATCTTACGCTTGTTGTTTATGTATTTCAATATAAAATGCAAAAAGTAGGTTAAAATAATGAACTAGTTTTCAGTCTATTGAAATGTAACTAAATAACTAAATTTATGAGCAAAACGCCCATTTTCAGTACAATTACAGCTGCAAAATGGACCCACACACATGTTAAAATTACTTCATATAAAATGTATTACTCTTAAACCTCTCGACAGTTACACTGGCCCAATGATAAAATGGCTTTATGGCTAGAAATTTCAAGGTTTGAAATACTTTCCCATTAAACAACAATGAAATGTTGAACTAGTGCAAATTAAATTGGGCATTTTAAGTCGGATGTTTTTCCTCTGGTGTGATTTGGCAAAACTAAGCTAATCATTATCTAATTATAGTTCACAATTAGAAGTTATGTCCCTAAGTTCTTGTGTTTCATCAAAATGCAAGTCTGTGATGTCATGTTTATATAACTTTCATCATCTGTGACTTCTTAATAATTAAATTGGGAACTAGCATTAATAAAAAAATATGAAATAATAATCTGTAAAGGTCACTCATTTTTATTATAGTTCATATAGATTTCTCTTCCTGCATATTTTCAAATATTTGGAAGAACGCATGAAAATAAATGCATTTATGGAGAAATGGGTATGGTTTACCAATATTCAAGGGAATGTATGGAGGTCTCAGAGTGAAGGAAAGACCTGAAGATTGTAAATAATGATTTAAGCACAGTACTGACGCTACCATCTCAAAACCCAGAAGGATAGGATGTCAAAGATGGACAGTTTCATTCTGACTGTTTGAGAGAGTGCAGATGGGGAGAAAGACGGCTATTGACTACCCCAAATGGAACATTAGTTTGACGGATCGGTCTGTGCTAGGTTGGACAATACTTATTCGGCAGTCGACCCCAACAAATCCTATCGATACTGCTTCGTTCAGTGGTGGCGGGGTGCTCGGCTGTATGCAAGAACAAGAAGTACGTATAGATTTATCACACATTATCATGGTTGCCACACCACTGGTAAGACTTGGAAAGCCAGGTAAACACTGGGATATAAAGTTGACAAAAGAGACAAGAAAATTTGGAAATTTTTATAAAATGTGGAAAAATGCAGAGCATTTTAAATTTTTAGTTTTTTTTCCCCCCCATTTAGAAAATACTGATCTATTATGATTGTAAATATAAAAAAATTGTTTCAGCTTCTGAAAAAGAAACAATGTTTTTCCCGGACATGTAATTCAGAAACTCGTCCCTTTTCTGCTTTCTTCCCTTTTTTTCTGTAGTTCAGTTTAGATTTTGCAAGACAGTTGTTCTTTTCTCATAGGATTCCTATATTCTAGCTAATGTGACTTCTTCACCACTCTTCTGTTTATAAAATTAGTAAAAATAAAAGAAATTATTTCATTTTTTAGGGAGGAAACATTTGCATAGTTTTCCTGCCATAACATTTATACTAATTTCTAAAATTGTGTTTCATATCATTGATTGCTCATAACTCTAGATGTTATCAGTGATCATATAAATTCTTCTTTATTTTGTAAGGTTTGAAAATTAAAACTTCATTTGAACCTACAACTTTATCAACTTTGCCTTTTATTATCTCCAACTTTACATTTCTAGTCAAAATACTGCTATCATTATGCGAACAAAATTTAAAATGATACTTTTGTTTAACTTTGCTGACATTATTGTAATTGCATATTTGTCTTAAGATATCAAAGTTGATTCATGTGACTAAAATACTTATTACTACTAACAGCTGCCATTAGCCATATAAATAGTATCTAAATAACAATAGTCTGAGTAACAATAGTATAGCAATAGTCAGTATATTATTTTGGCTAGGAAGCTGTACTTAGATTCTCCTCCTTAGAATTTTAGTGATGTAATAGTTTTGAGAATTCATTAAAAAATGATTGAAATTAAGTTCATCCAGATGTCTTTAGCTTTCATATGAAATGAAAATTAGTTCTGTTGCAGACTGCATATGTAGATGATGAGCAAACAGTTAAGGACTGAAGGTGGCTACTCTAAGTAGTGTTCTGTGATGTCATAACTTCTTTTGAATTATGGCAAGAATGTTCCAAACCTGAATTAATCTAAGCTATATATTATATAACAACCATAAAAGCATTAAAATAATTAAATCCCATTTCCTAAGTCAACAAAAATTAAATCGAAACTAATTAGGTGGAAATCGAAATTAAAATTAAATTCGGAATTAAACACTAAAAGTTCACAAAAATGAAATAGAACCAATTAATGAAACATAGCATGGAAACGAAACTAAAATTAGAATTGAAACTAAAGTTTTAAATTTTAAAAAACCAATCATTGTATTTAGTGAGTGCAAATGCAGCTACAACTAAAATACAAATGAATCTAAATTAACAAAATAAGCCAAGAAAAATGGCTGTGTTCCTTTTTGCTTGGCTTATTTTGTTAATTTATATCTATATAATATAAATATACTCTTATTAAGTAACTCCATCTCATAGTTCTTTGCTTGTCTCTCATTAATCTCTCATTATTTGGCTTATGGAATAATAGTTTCGTCTAATATTTAGTGAGCTGGGAATTGCAAGTTTTTCTCTCATAGAAACTAATTTTATCAGTCACTTCGTAGAATTTTTTAATTATATTGTTTGAAATAACAGAATTTCATACTTTAATTATATTGAATACTGTATGAATTGAGTTTATATTTTAAAAAGTTTTAATTTCAGTCTTTTTAAAATTTATTTTTTTAGCTATCCTCGGTCTGCATAGTATGCTCAATCAGGATCAGTTTCATGCTTCTATTCTGAACAAAGGTCAAAAGATTGGTGACAGATTTGAAAGTAAGTTTTTTATAAATTTATAATATTAAAATAACTCCATGTTTTTAATTTTATTCTTTTAGAAACAATTTTCTTTTGTGAAATTTACAACCTTATTTTGTGTTTAAAAAAAAACTGTGTTTAAAATGTTAATTTTAGCATTAACTAGTTCTATTTGTTATGCATTTGAATACATTTTAAGTTTTTATGCCTTTGTTAATAGTTTATTTTACTAGTTTTTTTCATAATGAATAATTTATATTCCATTTTTAAATTTTAAATAATTTTGAATTTTAAAAAAGATTCTTAGAAAAACTCCTTAAAAAATTCCCTTTAGTAATTAAATATAATTCTGTTTAGTGTTTTGATTATGCCCTGTATATGTAATATGCCTATGTTTACCATATTTTAAATTTAATTATAATCAAGCCATTTACTATTGTTAAAATTCAATGCAGAAATTAATTATCAAAGTATTTGAACTTTAATATATGTGACATTTTCCTGAATGAAACTGTGACATTCATTCTCCTATAACACAAAGTGTTATGTCCTTTTATTAGAGAAATTGAAAAAATTAAATAATAGCTGGAATAATTAATAATTGTCTCAATAACTGGATTAATTTCACACATTTGTTATGTTATATTGTAAGTATAACAATAATTCAAAATGGCCTATTGTAAAATCAGTATTTTTAACTTATAAAATATAAGTTAAATTAACTACATTCTGTTTATTTGCTAGCAATGCAGTTACCTACCAAAGCAGTGTTCTATTTCTATATTTTTAGGGAGCTGAAGACCTCAAATTCATGAATTTTAGGGTGCCTTTCCTTATTAATACATATTTATTTCATTTTTAAGGTATTGTACATGCTACAAAGCCAAAAGTTTTGCCATTAGAACCTGATAATGATACAGATGTGGACAAAACTCTTGAACAAGTTTGCAATAATGATCCTTCTCTGAAAAAGTTGAACTGGAATAATATTAGGGTATTTAATTTTCTGTTTCTTCTCCTATTTGTTTAACCTGTCAATAATATTGAATTAGATTTTTATTTAAAAAAATTCTTATACATTGCTAAGTTTTAATTAGACTTGTTTATCTTATATATGTATATATATATATATATATATATATATA
>JAPMOQ010065912.1:87957-103777 GCA_026543055.1 Argiope trifasciata
ATATATATATATATATATATATATATATATATATATGTATATATATATATGTATATATATATATATGTATATATATATATGTATATATATATATGTATATATATATATGTATATATATATATGTATATATATATATGTGTGTGTGTGTGTGTGTGTATATAATGTTCTTACATCTTAAACAACATTCTAACTACTTCCAGTTATGTTATTGAATATACATATAGTTTTTGATAATTAATATATACTTTTTTTATTCTGGAAATTGTTTTTAATTATTTAATGCTGTAATGTATGATTACTTATTTATATAATATGAAACTAATATCATAAACTATAAAGATTGAATGTAAAAGCTTATGGATTCCCTTACTTTTCAAATTTTTTGGGGGACTTTATGGGGACATCATTTAATTTTGTCATTTGTGAAATTTATAAGCTAGTTTGATTCATGCCAAAAAAAAAGGTTATATCACATTTTAAAATTCTATAAAAGATTAAACAGAGAAATAATTTATCATTTTAAATATTTCATTGAATAATTAAAAATTAAAGTATATCTTTAAAAAAAGGACTTTGTCTTCATAATATATAATTATACAGTGTGTGTCCTAAAGCAGTAAAGCAAGCATTTAAGTCTTTATTTAGTTCTATTAAAAATATTTCCAATTACAGAGTTTCATTTCTACTATTTTACCTTTTGTAGAGGCTGGTCATAAATGATAGTTACAAAAAAAAAAAAAAAAAATTCTTCTACAGTCCTCACAGTGAAGAAGTATAATTGAAAAATATTTCTCTTATGCTCATTTATAAACTCATAAAGTTGCATGCTTCTATCTGCAAAATGTATGAATATTATAAGAAATATTTATGCACTTAAGCCACTTCTCATACTTCAGAATGCTGTTTCAATAAATCTTTGGCTATAGAAATAGATGATATATTGTTCTAAGTTATTAAAGGGTTTATTGAGAAGTAATAATGTATTTATTAACTTGTAAAAAAAGGTTTAAATAATGCATTCAGTTTAAATATTTGCCGAACATGTTCAAAATGAAAATTTTCAACATTTATAACAATATTTGAGTAAATACATTCCAAATCAAGTATTGACATTGATATCAGTCCTTGTAGCATCAAGTCAGACTTCTTAAATTTGTTGATAAAACTCTGGGTCATTAACAGGAACATATTTTGCATAAAAGCATGTTTGCAATTCAAAATTAACTGCGTATATTGGTTGCTATTTAGCATATGTCTTGAAATTAAAATGAGCATGGTATACAAATGAATATATTTCTTAAAACACCATTCCACATTTTAATAGAAAATTCTTATTGGAGATGATAGTCTTTATTATAAAAGGATTTTTATAATTCTAAAAGTGCTTGTTTATATAATTGTAGTTTCTGTTTTGATTAAAGTGACACCTGTCTGTAAAAATTAACATTTTATCAAGAAAGAAAAATTTGATTCCATCTGAAATGGTGTCCTAATTACAAAACTGAATGATCATAGCTCTCTATAGAGATCAAATTCTATATTGATGTTAGTTTTGTTAAAATATTCTTTGCACTGCAATTTTGTTTTTATTATTGAGATCTTAAACTAATGCTTCCTATTGTAGTATGAAGGATTGATAAATTAATCAGATTGTCAGTTTTTATATATATTCCTCATCTTCCCTTGAGAATTAAAAATCCTCGGCTTAAAAGTGCTGAATTGATCCTTAATATGTCTTTTGAAAGGACATTAGGAAAATGACAATTGTATCCTTTTGTTAGGACAGTATTCCTGATTAAATACAGCATAACTAATCAGCATTTTAAAATATTCCTCATTGCCAAGATTTCGTCTTTTTATTTTTTAAAGGGAATATTAGTGTTATGGTGATAATTGTGGGTAGCAAATTTGATATTCTATATAAGGATACAGTAATGCAATATCTCTAATGTTCAGTTTCTCTTCCCGATTTTATGAAGTCAAAAGTGTAACTGTTGTCAATCAAAACGAACAACAATATGTTTCACTAACATTTTTCCCCTTCAGATTATGATTTGGTTAGATATTACTTTATAAGTATTTATGCTACACAATTTTTATAGTTCGAACAAATTAGCATTTCTATAATAAACATCTCATTCTAAATTTGAGGCAAGTTTCTTTAAACATAAATATACTCTTCAAATTTTGTAGATAGAACCATTTTTATATACATTCTTGCTAATCAACCAACTTTGCTCATTTTACTCAGTTTAAGCAAGCACTATTCTTCATAAGTTGGGTATTGTAAAAAAAAAAGCAATGGAATTGAATTCATTTACAAATGTTACTATGATATCACTTAAATCAGAGAGCAGGAAATTGTGAAAAAGATTTTCTTAATTTTGTAAACATTTAAAATACAAAATTGAGAATCAAATTAAATATGTGGAGAATCTCCTCAAACAAATAATAATTATCACTAATAATAGATAAATTTATGATTAACAAAGCTTCAGCTAGTTTTTATAATATAGTATAGTCTTCAATCGAATATTTCTTTGGTCTAGGATTACGTTTTGTTACTAACTCTTTTACCTTTTCTGTAAACAAAATGCTGTAGGTAAGTTGAAGGTTTATACAAATCGTTTCTTCTCTTTCTTGAAGGCTCTGAAAAATTTGATTCACTCATTTACAGATTTCTTTTCTTTTGATAATATTAAATATAATACTTGGAATCATCTTTGATGTGTGTTTATACAATGGAAGCATATAATCTGTCAGTTCTTTAATTGTTGCTAAAAATTGTGTTTGAGGGGTTGTAGATATTATTTAATGTTATATGTGTAATATTAAACATGGCAAATTAGATTTTTCTCTTGAATATATAATATGAGCAGTTAGAAAAATATTTTATTTTCACAGTAATTTTAAATTTATATGGCTGATAATTGTTATTAAAATTCTCAGTAAAGGCATGAAAACAATAGAAATTCATTTTAATAAACATTCATTGGTTTTGCATTTAAAATTAGAACTTGATGCAAAAAGGTTTTCTTTTTTGTGTGTGTGTGAAACTTTTTATTTTTCTTTGAAAACCTCACGTAATGGAAGACGCTCAAAATTTTATTATTTGACTTGGAGGATAGTTAGTTTTATTTTTGAATTTCGATTTTTAACAAAAGAATTAATTTTGGGCTCAAGTAAAGATCAAATTTACAGTAATAGAATCTTGAGACAAATTCACTTACATTGTATTTTTTAAATTTAATTTAGCTATTTTAAATTAAATTTTATTTCATTCTGTGATATCTGTAATCATTTTGTGGAAAGTTGATTCTAAAATATTTTAATACATGCATCAAAAACAGAGTTTTTTAAATTTTAGAGGCCATTTCCAAAATTAATTAATAGAAAGTTATTTTTAAGATTTTTTATTAACTTATACAAATTTTCAGAATATATCCAGAGAAAAAATGAAGAGACTTTTTGAAGGATTGAAAACTAACACACATTTGGAATACTTAAGTTTGGCTAATACTGATCTATATGACGTTTCAGCTGAGGTAGGTACCAGATGAAGCTGAAATTTTGATTCAATATTTTATTTTATATTTAGTTTACAAAATTGTTTTATTTATAAATTTAAATTTGTACTATTTATGAATTATTCTGTTAGATCTGTATATATTCAATTAAACTGAGCCATGTTGTTGATATAAAAGTTCTAAGTATGAATAAGTTATTTATTTTTTTATTTTGATTTTCTTTAAGTGAAACTTGGTAAAATTGAAAATATACTAGTATATCAATGTAAATAAATTTTTAAAAAAATCAGCAAAATTATTGTTTATCAATTATAAATTTAAAAAATATTTATTATTAAAATTAGGATGGTTTTATAGGTAATACTTCATTGTGAAGTACTTAATTTTACCTTTTTTAAGGGACATAATTGTTCTTTATATTTATAGAATCAATTTGATTATGCCATAGTCTTTGTCATGATAAAACTGAAAGTTGATTGTTCAAAAAATTTACATAGAATAATACAAACATGTGAAATGATTTCATTTTAATTATTATGGATTAAATATTTTCTTCATTGTTTTTAAAAGAATTAAGAAAATGCTAAAATATTTTTTTCTGTCTCAAAATTGTAATTATTTCTTATGTATTTAATGATACTTTTCATATAGGTTTTAGTTGAGGCATTGAAACAAAACAAGTCCTTGGTCTCCTTAAATGTGGAGTCTAATTATTTAACTGGGAGTATGATCCGTGATTTGATTGATGCTTTGCTGTCGAATCAAACTATTTTGGAATTCAGGGCTGCTAATCAAGTATGTATAAATTTCATTCTCAAAGAATTTTAATAAATTCATGTTTTATATATTTTGAATTATTTCGGGAAAAATTGTTGTTATTTTAAGTTTGTGTTTTAAAATTTTTCAATAATTATAAATTTTTGACTAAAAAAAAAAAATCTTTTTTTTTTTTTTTTCTTTTCTTTTTTCAAATTTGAGAATTAATGTGTTGCATGTTGGTGAAATGATTTTTATGAGATTTGAACCTTAAAAGGATACCTAATACTAGTGCTGTTAAAAAAAAGAGGAAGAAACTCATATGAGTTTTATCTTGAAGTTTGATGATGCCTACAAAACCAGCAATATGAAAAGTATTCAACGACTGTCAGGGATTTAAAAATAACCTTTAGACTTTTTTATACAAAGAATTATTCAATGTACTTTGTTTGCAACTACTGAATGTAATATAATAACCTGTTTTTATAGTATCAGCTAATTTAATTAAGTAGCATTAACAGAAACTATTTGAAATTTATTTCAAACAAATTTCATTTAATTCTTCCAATTCTTCTGTCATAAAGCTTTTTATAGGGTGCATTTAATTCACAGCAAAGATTTGTTAAACCAAACATTAATCTTTCTTTTCTTAGCTGCTTTAATCAGTTAAATTGATCTGTAAACAAATTTTACTATCACAAAATGTAAATTTTGTGAATATGCAAAGGTATAGCTTTGTAATCATGGGAGACAATATTCAATCTCAACAAATTTTTGCATAATAATCCTTATCCTTAGGTTAGGATTATGTATATATCTATAGATATAAAATAGAAATGCAACAAGTTAAGACTTCTGTATTTTAAATTGAATCTGGCAATAAAATGAGAATATGTGACAAAAAAAAGAGTATATATAATTAGTAATATAAGCTCAGTAAGAAGAAATATTACATAATCAGAGTTACAACAAATAGAAAAAGAATCCAGCCTGAAGACCTCAGGCAAGGATTCAAAATAGGGATTTTTTCTGTGAGGTAATTGGACAGTGTCCAACAGTATTGAGTCCTTGTGACCCAGAAATTAAGGCAAAAGCAACACACCAATTTTAACAGCAAAACCACAAAAACGAAGCAACATTAAAAACATCACCAAACAAAGCAATAAAATACAAAATAAAACAAGAATATTCAACTAAAAATGAACACAATCCACCCAAGAAGGGGAAAAAAAAAAAAAAAAAAAAAAAAAAGGAAAGAACATACCAGCAGCAGCAAAGAAATCTCTATATCACTCTAACTGCTATTCCAATTTGAATAAAGTGTTGGGCAGAAATGGAGTTTATGAGCGTCATCTATTTTATTTTTAATTTATAAATATTTCATTTCTTTTTTTTTTTATTAAAATATTGATATTGCAGTAGTTTTTGGGAAAATCATTATTGTTTAAATTTTTAACAGAACTATTTGTTGCTTTTTTAAATGAAATCTTGTTATCACAGATTGTTTTAATTTTATTAAATTGTTAGGAAATTAAATTTTGGAGAATTTTAGAGTTAAGATTAGAGTGATAATTACAAAGTTTAATTATCTTAAAGCTGAATTCGTCTCTTTATATCATAAATACCAACTACTGTTTTATCAATAGCAATTTCGATTCTCAAATCCAGATAAGTAGCTTCAAGATAGTTTGTATTTGTTTCTGTTAAAATCAATTCTTTAGGATAGTAATTTGTAACAATATTGATATTATCTAAGTTAATCAAAATTAAATCATTGATAAATCTCCATCAGTTTATTAAGTAATTATTAACTATTTTTTCTGATAATGCCAAAAAATCACTAGAGATCTGAAATCACTAGATTTTTGAAAAAAAGTTGAATGTGAACTTACAAATTACAATTACATTCATCCCAATAATATAATTTTAATTAATAATTAAAAATTAGTGAGAATTATAAAATAAACCAAGTTTTCTTAAATAAAAATTAAATATCTATTTTCACCCCAAATTTTTTATTCTTAAATCTTACTGGAAGGGGTTAAAGAGCATGTTTTAATTTTAGCTTTTAGCGAAACAATCAAAAGGGTGTTAGCAAAACCTAACACCCTTTAGCCCAGTTTCTTTTTACCAGTATTAACTCAATCATAAGTCAAATTGTTATTATATTCATTAATTAATAGTTCTTTATATTAATGTTTACGCATCATACAGAAATCATTTGCCAATTTATCTATTACTGTGATAATAAATTTCTCTTTTAATTTTTTTAATTTCTTTTTTAAGGATTTGTTAATATAAATTCTCCATTATTTTGTTCTGTCTCTATCCGCATTATACTTTGCTTTAATTTCTTTTGAAATTCTTATTTTCCATTCTTTGAAGCCCTCTGGAGGCCAATGATATTTCCTAGATAATTTAGCAATAAAAATATCTAAATCCTACCCGATAGAAGACTTTTTTTTTTTGTTTAATTTTTCTCACATTAATAATTTAATGCTTTTATGGTTGTTTGCTTATATATATATAATAATAATTACAAAGAAATATTTATTTTCAAACATCTGTGTTATATTTTTTTAATTTATTAATATATTTTCTGTTTGCATAAGCCAATATTTATTAGTTGTGGTTCGGATCAAAATGGCTACTTATGTATTTGTTGATTGTGAGTGTATTGATTCTTAAATTCATTGGTAAGAAATTGCTGAAGATTTCACTGCAATATCACTATTTAGCCAATTGTATCCCCCTGGTACATTATACACTGAAGTGACAAAAGTCATGGGATAGCAATATGCAAATATACAGATGGCTGTAGTATCGCAGCGAAAAAGTATAAATGCGCAGTTTGTTTTCCAGAGCTTTCATTTGTGTTCAAGTTATTCATGTGAACAAGTTTTTCGTGATTTATGGCGGCACGACGAGAATTAACAGACTTTGAACGTGGAATGTTACTTGGAGCTAGACGCATGGGTCATTCCATTGCAGATATCGTTAGTGAATTCAACATTCCGAGATTCACAGTATCAAGAGTGTGCCGAGAGTATGAAATTTCAGGCATCACTTCCCATCATGGACAGCGCAGTGGGCGACCACCTGCACTTAACGACCAAGACCGCTGACGTCTGTGTAGAATGGTCAATGTTAATAGACACGCAACACTTCGTCAAATAACTGCAGGAATCAATGTGGGACGTACGAGAGATGTGTCCGATAGGACTGTGCGGCGAAATTTGTCTTCCTTGGGCTATGATAGCAGAAGACCAACTTGAGTGCCTTTACTGACAGCACGACATCGCCTGCAGCGACTCTCCTGGGCTCGTGAGCATATCGACTGGTCCCTAGACCAGTGGAAAACCGTGGCGTGGTCAGATGAGTCACGATTTCAGTTGTTACGAGCTGATGGTAGAGTTCGAGTGTGGCGCAGACCCCACGAAGCCATGGACCCAAACTGTAAGGAAGGCACTGTTCAAGCTGGTGGTGGCTGCATAATGATGTGGGCTGTTTTTACATGGCATGGACTCGGTCCTCTGGTGCAACTGAACCGATCATTGACTGGAAATGGTTATGTTCAGCTGCTTGCAGATCACTTGCAGCCATTCATGGACTTCACGTACCCACACAACGATGGGATTTTTATGGATGACAATGCGCCATGTCACCGGGCCAGAACTGTTCGCGATTGGTTTCAAGAACATTCCGAACAATTCCGGCGCATGAATCTCATGGAGCATTTATGGGACATCATCGAAAGGTCCGTTCGTGCCCAAACTCCTGCACCATCCACAATTATGGACGTCTATACAGACAGCATGGCTCAATATTCCTGCAGAGGACTTCCAACGACTTGTGGACTCCATGACACGTCGAGTTGTTGCTCTTCGCCGGGCAAAATGAAGACCGACACGATATTAACAGTCATCCCATGACTTTTGTCACTTCAGTGTATATATTACAGTAAAAATGATAAATTGGTGATTATATAAAATTACTGGTAATTATACATAATCACCACTGAATTTGGTAAATATGATAAATTATTTCATTTATTAGGAAATTTCCTGGTTAGTTTATAAAATCCCAAACTCGTAATTTTATAAACTAATCGGGAAATCTGATAAATGTGAAATAATTTATCATATTTACCAAATTCAATGGTGATTATGTATAACCACCGAATTAACTACTTTCACCGTAACATGGAATTACTGGAGAATTCCCTTCTTTGACTTGAGAAATTTCACATTGTAATGCATTTTCTTAACCCTCAGACAATGTGCATAGTATAATTTAACCAATTGTTTAACCCAAATTCTTATTTACCATATTAAATTCTGTTTTTTTCCTAGGTTTAATCAATTCAAAAGTTTTGCTTTACATGTTTCATTTATTGATGCAAGTATTGGGAATGTTTTGTAACCCTGCCCCTTCTTTTTACAATTGTAGAATTAAATAAAATGTTTTTGAGCATTCTATTGTGCATTTGATTTCTAAATCTGATATTCTACGTTTTTATTTTTCAGAGCCCTTCCATACTTGGCAATAAAATAGAAATGGAAATAACGAAGCTGGTTGAAGAAAACAAGACTTTGCTTAGGTTAGGTTTGTGTTTCGATGTTCCAGATGCTAGAGTTAGAATTACAGAACATTTACAGAAAAATAATGATAGAAGTAAGTGCTATTGATTATTATGCATATCAAATGATTTAATTTTTTTATAATTTATATATAGATATTTCTTGCATATTGATAATTTATAAGAACTTATTTTTCTCTCTAAAATTTAATTCAATTTCTTATTGTATAGAAACTAAAAGATCATATAGCCAATTAATGAAGCCATACTTACTTCTTTGCATTCTATAATTATAAATAGAAATCTGAGAACATGACATTGTATATTAAGAATAGTATTAGTCACAAGTATTTTGATTACTGGTGTATAAAATATAATATGAAAAATATATCAAATATTTTTTAATATATGAGATTTATATTTAAAACTGTTTAATAAAATATATTGTTGCTTCACATAGTTTTCTCACATATTGTCAATTTTATCTTCATTGACTGCAAATATTTAATTTCTCATGTTCATAATTTTCATACATTAACTAGGAATCATATGCATTTGCTGTTAGTTGCTTTGAAAATATCCAATATGTAATTAAACTTTTTAATACTAAAAGTTTTCCTTTCCTTCATGAATAGAAAGATAACTATCTTTATATTAATATTTTCTTGAGATGAAACAAATAAAACATTCTTAAGATTTACAGAGATTTGGTTATATGCATAAATGCAGTTTATATCCATATTAAAGTTTAAATTTTTTAAATATAAAAACTTATAAGATCAAAATTTTTTGCCTGAAGGGTTAAGTTTATATCAATCTATTTGAAATCAAATCCTCTATTCGTATAACAATTTTTTTTTTATTCTTGTGAATGAGAGATAACCTTCATTGAAATCTTGAATCTTATATGGAAATTCTGTATGATATATAGTGCTTGATATGCCTTTGATTTAAATTTACTATCAAAACTATAAGCAAGTATTTAAATTGTGGCATCCACAAAATTATATATTATAAAATATGCAATCTGTAACAAGCAGACAAGAGAAACTGCCAACAGTGTGTGCATAAAACATAGCACATTGCCACTGCAGCTTTAATTCTTTTGGGTGCAGTTCTTATGCCATAAACTAATATTTTTGGGTAACATGAGTTTGGGCCATTATATTGATAGAATCATGAATATTAAATTGGTTCTTTCAAAAAGTATTTCCCCACCCCTATTGTACTAAAAAAATTTTTGCAAGTTGATAGGGCTGAAAATATTTGCATATTAAAAAATAAGTAAATACTTAATGAATTGCCACAAAACCGCCATTCTGTTTCAGAGTTCATGAGCAAAATTTTAAGTGCTTAATCAATGAATTATTTATTATTTTAATTTATTTATCATTTTAATTTATAAATATTAAATTTTTAATTATTAATTTTATTTATGCTTTATTAATGAATGCAGTATGACATATTAAATTGGCATTTGCAATAATTGATTTAAGTATAATAGAAAAATAAATACTGTAAGCCTCATTTATTTAAAGAATATTTGATATATCTTTAAATTTTATACACCAGTAATTGAAATACTTGTATACTAATAAGCAAATATTGTAAATTATCAATTTGTCTTTTCCCAATCTCTTACAAAGTTTAATTTGATCTTATGTATTTCTAAACATTTAAAATTTATACACTTATATATTCAAACAAATAAATTTTTAGTGGAATTAAGAAAGTGCTCAGAAAGGCCTGCAAACATTTAAATTATTTAGAGCAGTTGATATTTTGATTTTAATTAAAAATAACTTTATTAATGACATAATTTGAATTTAAGTACACAATAAATATGTATTTATTTTTAATAGTATATTTACATCATTTTGATATTGCATGAAATTAAATAAATTTTTGTAATTGTTATTTTTTTAATTTGTAGAAACATTTGAGTATAAACAGCAATTACTGTTCTTAAAACTTAAAAATAAAATGTAACTATCATAAAGCTTTCCTTATATCTAAAAATAATTTCCTTGTAAAGTTTGTTGAATTCTTTTTTTTTTTCCTCATTTTTTTAATAGCACTGTCACACACAATCAATAAGTCATGCTTTAAGTTTATTCATTTTGTGTTTTGAGTTCACGTAAATAAATCCTCAAATTCTTAGCAAATTCAAATAATTTGGAATGATCTTAATTTCATGTTGTGATAAGTTAATTGCATTTGTAATAACTACAATTTAATTATAAAACTTTAAACATTTCAAATATATTATGCTTAATGTAATGTTTATGTTTTTCAGTTCGTCTGAGACGTATTGGTTGTGAGCCTTGAATCCTTTGTCTGAAGGGAAAACGCACCTCTATCTCTAAGCCATAGTATTAGAAAAGGACTATGAACTTGTGTGCTTTGTGTTGTTTATGCATCCCTTCTGTATAATAGTTTCAAATAGAGTATTTTAGTCTTGTAAGATATATTTTTGCAAGGATAAAAACTGGTGTTTTAAGTTCTCGAATTTGTGATTTTTTTTTTTCTTCTTTTGTACCAAAACGCTAATTTGATTGTTTCGTTTTATCTTTAATGTTGTGTTACGTATTTTATCTGCGAGTTCATTTAAAAAATCATTCACCGTAAGTATTTTATCTTTGAATGTTTTTTAAAAAAATCCGTGCTTTTTTTTTTGTTTGAAAAGTAGTGTTTCCCCCCCCCCCCCCTTCCTTTTTTTTTATTTAATTTTTCTTATTCTGTATAATTTGGGTTTTTTTCCCTTTTTTATTTTTTTTTTTTTTTGCATTTACATAATTTGATACAAACAATTATTTTTTTGTTTTCTAGTATTATTTTATTGTTGTTAAAGATCTGAATTAAAAAGATTTTTTTTCCTTTTATTATAACCTCTCTTTATGGTATACAATTCGTAGCTAAAAATAATTATCATTTGAATTTATTTTTTCATTAATCAGTTTGCAAAGCTTCTAGTTATTTATAGAATTACATTTGAATTATTTGTAAAGTTTACTCATGCTTGTAAACAATCATTTGGTGGATTGCTTTCTGAAATTATTTGCCTCAAACAGATGCTTTGCTGTTTGTATTTCTACCGGTGATATTATGAACACGTATGCATTTTATTTTATTACATGACATTTTAAAAGTAACGTTATGTGCTTTCTCTCAAAGAAATTTATGAAAAAAATATCACATCCTTTTTTCTAAGATTTTGGACATTTTATATTTAAATATAGAGTATTTGTTCTATTAACTCTTGTGTTTTGAATTGCATTTTAATAAAAATTATGATTATTATTTTCAAATCTTAATCTGTGTAAAAGTTTTAAATAGTCGAAATTATTAAATACAATTTTTTTTAAACAATGACAATTTTTTGTGTGTATTATTTTGAAACAATTACTTAGTAAATATATGAAATAAAATATGTTTGGAATAAGAGTGACTTATTTCTTTATTTCTTTAAAATTTTATTCTGCTATTCTCAGTGTTCAACTGCTCCAAATCAACTGTCTCTTTGAAGTGAAACTTTTTGAGTAAAATCTATTGCTTGCTTATGCTTTACACTGCCAATTTATCAATGTAATCATAATAAATAAATGTGTATTTTATTTCTCATCATCTTTCTATGTAACTGCTGTTTGTAATTTTTCAATTATACTATAATAAAAAAGCTTATAAAAGAAAATGTTGTCTTTTTTATGTTTTGGAGTATTTTGTATTTGTCAAAGAGATGATTTTCAGATGGTTTAAATACATAATGTTTCAACATTTGGAGGTGATTTGAAATCTGGTGTTTACATTTTGATGCCATAATAAGCTTTTGTTATTTTTGACTTGTCATTATCCAACCCATATACTTGTCTGAAATGACCTCTCAAAACATTGTTCTTTTTAAGAGAATTCTCTTTCTCATTGGAATAATCAGTGGAATTTTTTTGGAAGATACATGCATTTTTTAAAATTTGCATATTTTAAAATAATATACAATAATTAACCCTTTAACTGTTCTATTTTCTTCACTATCTAATAAGATGGCATTTTCTATTTATGGAATATTGTCTTAATTTGATTCAAATAGAAATTCATTGAATACTTGACTTCTCACTCTATCCGAAGCAATTTTAATATTGAGTTATTGTTTGCTAACAACCATCCAAATTCGATAAATCGATGCATATGTAGCACTCGGGACAAATATTTATTATGATATAATAAATATTTGGAGGAAATAATGAGGCAAAAATATAGAATCAAAATAATTATTTGCTGAGATCTGAAAATGGATCAGAATCTGCCATCCTTAGAGTGCTTAGATAAGTACTAACAACTGAATGACATGTGGTTTTGAACCACTCTGTTTTTAAAAATTTCTATCTTAAAATGAATAGTTATTTAAAAATTTCATCTAATTTCTGATGGCCTTATTTTGACGAATTTTCAAGTGAGATATATTCAGACACTCATCTGTTGTAATGTAATTTAAAAGGGAGAAAAAATGCAATATGACTTTTTTTCTGAATGCCGCTGTTCTTTCCCATTAACCGATTTGCATCATACGGAAAAAAAAAGGCCCATATCACGTAATAGTTTTTATCTCATATTTAGGTGTAAAACTGTATAAAGTAGAAAAAAATCATTTTTGAGCATTATTTGTGAGTCATATTTGAAATGCGGGATGCATATAGGTATACAGTATAAAATATGAATATGGTATGTATCATGTTATATGCATATAATATGATGCGGCGTATATATGCGCTCCAGCGATAGAGACCAGGAAAATTGAGCGTATATATACGCTCATGGCGCAAATGGGTTAAAAAAATGACTGTAAAACACTAATTTAGAGCATGGTGTTGCTTTATCATCAATTAATTCCATGATAATTTTGTCAGTCTTATGGCAATAGCAATTTAGAAGTGCTTTCATTCATTGCTTTATAAATAAAAGTACTAAATTGGGTGATATGTTGGAGAAAAATTACTTTTTCCAATGTCGTCACATCAAATCTCATTCGTTATTGTCTATATAAAAATTAAATGCAAAATTTTTTATCATCCTTTGTTGGCATCGCAATTGACATTTTCAGAAAAGATGTATCCATTTAAATAAATTAGTAATTAATTCTAAGAAGTGTTGGGAAAAAATTACAGATGTTTCTGGTTAATTTTATAAAAGTTTAATTAATCTTTTTGATGTTGATAGTTTGATTTCTTTTTATCAGAAGACAAAAAGACAATTAGTTTTACAATAGATGTGACGATAAATTTTAAAATTTAACGATTATACCTTTAAAATCAATTCTTCATTAAAAATTACGTGTTATTATAAAATAGAAGACATTTTATATTTAGAAAATATGCAAATTTATGTATGTATGTATATATGTGCTTATTCTTTTTGTATACTATTAAAAGTTGTGGACAAAATTGGTTCTAATGAGTCTGCTTCCATTTGCAATCTGATTCATAATGTTCTGATTGCCTTGCTGCACCGTTGATGATTGCATGTGGATACCCGCTTCGCTTTCAAGGTATCCGATTACGTTACAAACACTGCCTATCGACCATACGGGCGAATATTTTTTGCCATTTCGTGTAGTTCAGGCTTTCCTCTTTCCCAAACAGTTTATCTTTTCTGGGTGAAGGAAAGACTGATCTATCATCCAGGGTCACACATTAATTCAGCAAAATTTGCCTTTCATTTCAATTTCTCAAAACATTAATTTTCAAAAAAATTCTCCACCATTAACATGATATTCCCAAAACGAATAGAGGTATCTACTTAAAAGTGTCAGCGAGTGTTTTAAATAAAATGGGCAATGAAATGAACCCAAAGTTTTAGTGTTGGTCAAATACTTTTTCATTTATAAGGATTTTTAGAAAAATCAAGTAGTAAATTTATGGAAGAAATGCATATACACGTATATATTTTATTCATAACTTCTTTGCATCTGCAATTTTTCTTGTTTCATTTCATTCATATTCTATAACTTGAGTACAAAGCAAAATAGGATTGCTGCATTACCATTATGAGCAGAGTGTGAACCGTTTTGGTTCAATTTCATTAAAATTTACCACGATTTTTCCTGTTGCTCAAAACATATTTCCAAACAGTTGTTTTTTAGTACTTTGTATTATAAATCACAACACATCTAAAAACCGTAGTTTTTTAAAATCCTATCTTTAGAAATTTTTCCATCGAACGTAGTCGGATACCTTAATATTTTTATTTTACATCGACTGAATTTTGCATTGTATATTTAAATGACAAAAGTAGCCACATAAACACATATATTTTTATTTATTTTTAAAAGATACTTTTAGAATAAGTATTGCAATTGTTTTTAAAGCGAACACTTTTCATTTTCTCTTATTGTCGTTTGCAGGAATAATATCGATATAAAATGACTTTGTTGGTGTTTTTTTAATAAATCAAACAACGTTTCGTTTACTTTGGGCAGTACTTGAAATCTCCTGGAGTTAGTTGAATCAAGTTGTAGTTCCTCAGGTTCTTTGGTTCAGCGCATTTGCCTGTGACTCGAACAGTTCTTCGCTTCTTGGTGTACCATTTGATACCGCAGTCACATACGATTGGGTTGTCTGAAATAAAAGCACATGGTAAACAAAGACTTAACTGGTGAAAGCAAGCCTGAAATATTTTATCCTGTCGCGCATTGTGGAACTTTCACTGTTTGAAAGTGGCAACATGTATAAAAATCAGATTCTAAAAATAAAGAAAAAAGGAGAGTTCCTCGATGGAAATGTCTCATACTGTTTTTACTTTTTAAAAAGCTAAAGCAGTTTGTTTTCTGCAATTCTTAACAGCAAATTCAATCAGCATCTGCAATAATTCCTCAGTAGCTTTGAGGAAATGGAGAGTTCAAAGTCCATAAAAACTTCAAAATGTCAAGTACAATACAATATCATGTCAAGTACAATACAATATCATG
>JAPMOQ010065912.1:103787-115052 GCA_026543055.1 Argiope trifasciata
ATGTCAAGTACAATACAATATCATGTCAAGTACAATACAATATCATGTCAAGTACAATACAATATCATGTCAAGTACAATACAATATTATGTCAAGTACAATACAATATTATGTAAAATGTCAAGTACAATACAATATTATGTCTACAATACAATATTACACTATTAGCAAAATAAAAATAGTGCAATATTGTATTGTACTTAAAATTTTAATGAATTTTGAGGGCATTTCAGATACAGAATGGGCACAAAGTCCATAAAAACAAAAATTCGTAAATTTCGAAAAGATAACCAAAATGAAAAGCGTTTTAGAGGTTCTCCGTTGATTGGTCATGTTTAAAAAAATGGAGAGAGGGAATTAAAAAACAGCTGACAGATGGCGTTAGTTTGAAGGACTTGGTTACATTGCTTGGCAATTGCTAAGGAACAAATGATTTATACAAAATTGCATCTCGGGCAGCTGACCAATCAAAGTCAATTCAAGTTGAGAGGACGTGAAAAACCCTGGACATGATTGCCGTGAGTAGACGAGTCTAAAAGTGGGTTCACACGAGGCTTATTATTGTCCGCAATAGAATATCACGCCTACTTCCGGAAAATCACGTGACCAGAACGGGACAATGGCAAATGATTGTCTCGTCGGGACGAACGTTGTCTCAAGTGTTCACACGAGGACAATGAAGGGACAACAGCCGAGAAGCAGCGATTGCGGGCAATAATAAGCCTCGTCTGAACCCACCTTAAGTAAGGAGGGAAGCTGGATTTAAAGCAGACCACAACATTTGGTTCACTGAGCTCGCTTCATTTGCTGAGAAATTCATGTCGCTTGTGCTAATGCAGATATCCTGTTCCTAACCGGTTCTTTTGGCGCCAAATGAAACACAGCCCTTTCCTTCACCCCCAAAAAGTAATGAAATGTCCCGTTTCTATGCCGACTGATCTACTCTTAGGGTTACTAGGGTTTTTCTCGTAACGGTATGTCAGTACCAGGACTCGTTATCTGCATAAAAGAGATTGCATATAAGTTCATGGTTCACACGAAAAGTCATGCTGTGTTTGATCCTGAGTAGTGCAAAATGTTATGTTATAACAGTTTACTCTCTGAAATTCTGTTTGGTTCTTGCAGTAATTAAGAGCCAAATGTCAGCGAGACCTCATTTGAGTGCCCACGATCATGGACGACTGGAAGCAGGTCAAAGTGTCACCAACGTGGCTGCTGCAATGGGTGTCTCAAAGAGTGTTATCTTGCGATTTAATTGTTATCCCGAAATGCTTCGCAAAAGCATGTCGGGAGTCGTGGTAGGAACCCCACCCCTTTTAGAGGATCACTATGTAGCCCACATGGCAAAAAGGAACATAAATTTAACTCCAAGACAGATAGCTGCAAACTTTGAAACCGCAACCGGTACGCATGTTTCTGCAAGAACCATCTCACGGCGATTAAATCAAGTTGATGGGGTATGTTCGGAAGCCTGCCTTCAGCCATTCCTTCATCGTGAGGGATTATCATTCTGAAATGTGTCAGTTACCTGCTAGAGTCACTTGAGAGAGATTGTTATCGATCAATTTTTCCCAGATGCGTGCAGGAAAAGATTTGAGATGGTTGCCGTCTAAAAGTACGTCTGTCAGGGCGGGCATGTTGCTAAAGATGTCATCGGGCAGCACAGAAATTTTATTCCATCTGCAAAACGTAAAAAATAAGATATCAAAGAATAAATGAAGAATACACACACACACACACAAATATATATATATATATATATATATATATTCAAAATTAAACAACAAAAAGTGAAATGTAAATGAAATAAAACCTATTTTTGAAACAAATCTAAATCAATATACTTAATATAATTAAGTAAACGAAACTAAAAACTATTTTGGATTCAAACAAGTTTAAAATTTAAAATTAAAAAAAAACATCATTGTATTTAGGGAGTGTAAATGCAGCTACAACAAATATACATATGAATCTAAATTAATTAACAATATAAGCCAAGTAAAAAAGAATACAATAAAATCAAAATTACAGCAAATAGAAAAAGAATCCGACCTGAAGGCTTTTTCAAGAGTCACCCTCAGGCAAGGATTGAAAAAAGGGATATATATATATATATATATATAAGTTTCAAACGATGACAGAAACTTCAAAAACCAACAAAGATTTGAGCTACTATATTTTACGACATTTTGAAATATTTATTTCTAACCAATTCTAATTTATTTATCTGATTGTTTCATTTCGGAAGATGAATAATTACTTAATTCAAATTTAAGGAATAGTGTTGATAAGAGTTTTAAATATTTTATTTGCTTTAGACAGGAAAAAAGAATTTGGAAATAATAATGGTAATTTTTAAATGCTGTTTCATAGCACATTTAAAAGTGGATTTGTTTCATTTAAATCATTTTCTACTTTTCAAAGATATTTTTTAATCTTTCACTCATATAATTCGAAAAATGTGTTATTAAATTTAAAAAACATTTAGCCAGTAGATTCACATCGAGATGATTCTAATGTGCAAATTTTACACATTACATCAATAAAGCAGTTAATCACTGATTTACTGATGTAAAGTGAGTTTTGAATTTGCTTTTTATTTATTGAATTTTCTTGAAAATTAAAAAAAAAATCCTTCAAAAAATATTTTGATTTAAACAAAACAAAATTCATACAAAAACTTTAAAAAAGAGGATGAACATAGTTCTGTGGTACCATCTTAATAAGCCAGTAACTGCAACCTTCTGATCAGATCAGATGGTTGCGTGTTCATATCACGTCCGGGTCACCAATTTTTCATAGGATGTTGGCTGGTATTGTCCGATGTGGAGGTTGAATTCCGTCAAGGATCGAACTCGCGATTTTCCGATTTGCAGGTGAGTAACTTATCCACTATACAAAAGTGGCCACCGATGTTTAGTGGCAGTGACCGGCTTATTAAGATGTCACCACAGTTCCATTTGGCCTTTTTTCAGAGATTTTTTTAAAAAAGAATAAAAATATTTCATCAGTAATGAGTAAATATATTTCATCAGTCAAGAGTAAAAATATTTCATCTTTCCAAACATGATGCAAAGCAAGCAAATTAAAAAAGTTAATTAACACCTGAGTAAATACATGAAAATATTAGGCAAAATAATCTCTTTACGGATAAATACTCACGAGAAATCTAGGATTTGAATCTTCGCTGGACTCGGGAACATGGATCTCTGAATCTTTTTAATGAAATTATGCGGCATGACGACATTCCTCAAATGAGTCAGTTTCGCGAATGCGTAGGCATGGATAGTAGCTATCTTCGCCGTGTCAAAAGTGATTTCGATCACTGTGGGCTCCACATTGTGCACGAAAGACGATCCGACTCTTTTAACGTCTGTTCTCTCTATCTGAATCTGGCCGATGTTCAGCCCTTTGAACATGTCCCAGTCAAATCCTCTCTGAAACAGACTCTCGATGACTTGAAACATCTGCATCTCGTACGATGTCCCTACCGGCTCATCGAAGACGGCGGACATCGTGGAGTGGCTGATCAGCAAGATGGTCACATTCTTGGCCCTCATCAGAGCCATGGGGAGGTAGAGGAGAGTTGAGTTGTTCACCACCAGAGCGTGCAGGGGGTAGTCCAGGGACCTGTTGAATACGCCCGTCAGGGTCTCTTGGTCCGCTAGGTTGTCGCAGTTGTAGGTGACCGGCCAGTAAGGGTTTGTGCACTCGCATGGTTTGATGAGTTCTGGGGGAGGGCACAGGTGTTGCGAAAGGGCCAACCCCAGAATCGTCAGGAAGGGCGCAAAGACAAACAGGACCTTCATTTTTGTTAGCGGATTCCGTTATGTCAATTCTACGCGATTGCTAAAAGCTGCGACTTTTGAAGGTCGAATGAATCCATTAATTGCTGAGGCAAACAAGTGTATCATTCCCGATGAAGATAAGATGACTAAAAAGGTGCGCTTTCTCTCTTTTTTGATTTCTCTGATTACATTTGATGCAAACATGTTTGAAACGGATCGTTTAGTCTACAAAAATTTGAGTACAGATCAGCAATAATGACTATAAGCAGAGACTGTGTTGTGTGTCTATGGGTTACAATAAACTTTATTCAAGGATAATAAATCAAAATTTTTATTGAAAAAGGATCTATTAGTAATAAAAGAATGATGTTCTTTTATGAACTTGATTAACAATGTGCACATATCACCCACAAATAAATATGTAGCATGATATGATTTAAAAAAAATGATAAAAGGGGAAAATATGTCCCATGGAAATGAAATGTGCCGTTATTTTACATTTTCATATATGAAAAAAAATAAAATATCGTAATCATCCTTTGATTTTAACACTTTGTGTGCTGGCTCATTTCGTAGTGGAATTGTACCGGGAGCGGGCGTTTTGTGCGCAAATTTAGTTATTCAGTTCAATCTCAATAGACCGAAAGTTATTTAACTAACTTTTCGTATTTTATATTGAAATATATAAACAAATATATAAATAAAAATTAATATGTGTGTGAGTTTAGGTTAACATTTTTTAACACCTTAACATTGGTTTACAAAAAAAAAATTCTCTAGTAATAGTTTAGCACTGAAGTGAAAATCTTTTTTGGAATTGTGGTTCATTCACTTCTAGTCGCATAGCAATGAGATAAGAAGATCAAAAAGACATTGATAACTCTGTTTGACATTGTAACATTAACAATGTCAAACAGAGAAACTAAGAAAAAAGGTAGAACTAACTAAGAAAAAAGGTAGAATTAACGACTAAGAAATGAAAATTTACCTCATTCCGAAGATGAATTTGAATCTGACACAAAGAAAACAGATCTCAAAGACTATTTTAACCCATTGTGTGTGGGTCCATTTCGCAGCGGAATTGTACCGGCAGCGGGCGTTTTGTGCGTACATTTAGTTATTCAGTTCAATTTCAATAGATCGAAAATTAGTTCATTTTTTAATCAACTTTTCGTATTTTATAGTGAAATATATAAACAAATATATAAATAACAACCATAACATACAAATAACCACCAAGAACATTCGGCTTCGTTTTCCTGTCTCTGCCGTTATTTTTGCACCCACCAACAAACCATGTTGTTACACTCACCCGTTCTAGTACGAGACCCGCCCTCAAATATCAATAGTCAGAAAGCGTACTGTTACGTGTCTCGTGCTCATGTATCAATCGTCAGAAAACGCACTAGTACTTGACCCGCGCTCAAGTATACATCGTCAGAAAACGTACTGGTAAGTGACCGGCATGCAATGTGTTAAGATTTTAACAAATTTATAATATCGATTTGTCACCCTGTCTATGTAAATAGTTTTTTTTTTTTTTTGCAAATATTTCTATTAGTATTTTTCAGAATCTTGTAATCACCAACAAACTATAACTCTGTTTCTGTAAATCGGCACCAGTTTTCAGTTCCTGCATGAAAGTTCCCCCTGAATTAGCCAAATCCATTTCCAAATCTGAACTTCGAAACGCCCATTGCCTTCGGGTACGTTTCATCCTATTAATTAAAATCCCTAACCCTGTTTCAATAAATTGTGGCGTCCTGTTATAGAGGTAGCGTGATTTATGCATCCCGGGTTCGAGTCCCGGTTCGGGCAAGGCTGTTCTGTGTTCTATCTGTAAGTAACGTGAATGTGCCCCCCTGTAAAAAGGGGTTGTGAAAGAGAAAGCGTGTGTCACCTTTATATGAGCTAGAAGTGAGACTTCTGCCCTCTGGGTGTTCAGGGGTCTTTACCTTCAAAAGCTACTGCACCCCCTTTCCTGTTAAAACACCGACACGGCATCATCATCATCAATCAATCAGAGTCAGACGTCGAACACCAGTCCCAGGGATTTATAGAACAGGGGTGTCTTTCTATGATTCTCCACTGACACTGAGAGTCACACTTTCTATGACACTGTTTCAATAACCAGAGGGCTGCAGTTGCAGGGGCATGAAGCGGTGTTGTGTGTCTATGAACACAACAGCTCGATAATGCAATTTTCAATCGAGATGAAATAGGATGTGAAATCCTCACCCGAGTAGTAGACTTCTCTGATATTTCAAAAGAAGTCATTTGAGGGAGGACTGTTTGGATCTTCATTCGCAAGCATAGGAAACCAGCAGTAAGGGAAATGTGAAAAGATGGATGAATGAATTTTGACACGTGTTTTTATCACATGAATTGCAAACCTGATTCAATTGCACACCACATTCGTTGTGGTGGTGGGTTTAATGCCACTTGGTCATACCAAGCCCGAATGAAAAGTAGCTCTTTCGAATGAAGGCAGAGGGGTGCGCCTTTCGTTGTGAACGAGCGCAGTTCAGGTGACTTTGCTGGAGCACACACAACACAACCCTTTTTACGGAGAGGTTGAACTCCTTCATCCATCCACAAGTCAGAATTGAGATTCAAATCAGAGACTCATTCCTGATTCTGTACCCCCTGAGGTGTCCTTTGTGATGGGAACTTGGAGGATCTATGGAACGTGACTCCCCTGCCATCAGCCAACACGGCGATCTTTGGCCGAAACGAGGACAGAACTCGCTACCTTTCGGTTAAAAGACTGACGCTCTACCAACCAGGTGACCGCGGCCCTATTCGTTGTTGTTGTTGTAGCTGCTGCTTATCCAACATATGAAACCAGCAACCAACAAATAAAACAACATTAATTGAAGCCAAGTCCTAAGACATCTGAGAGAGGGGTGCAGTACTTTCTGAGGATAAAGATCCCTGAGCACACAAGGCCAGTAATCTGATTTTAGATCATATGAAGATGCTACACGCATTCGCTTGCACAATATTATAAAGTTCTTGGATTATTATGACATGCCAGATGTTTCAAACGCTCTAAAGCAAAGAAGTTGTGTGGATTGTGGCCTACTGGTCGAGGCGACTACAGAACATGAGAGTAGCAGCTGGTGGCACATTCCTTACCTCTACTTAATATGGTTCGATGACAAGGCGATCAAAAACTAGTCAATAAATTTTTACATTATTTCTTTATTTCTTTTTGGTCGTTCATTGTGTTAAATTTAATGTTTTTAGCAAAAAAGTACCCACTGAGGGATATTTTGGAACTTTTTTTGAAATTCGTGTGTAGTATATATATTAAATTCTGTTGCAATCCGTTTACCCATTTGCATTGTAGGATGCTGTTTATAAGGGATGTTTAATCATAACCACCCTGTATATCTTGCGGCGAAATTAGAATGAATTCTTCACTCAAACGAATTTTCACCCCTTTATTATGTCCTACATGAAATAGAAGCAACATTTTGGTCTGTAGACAGCTTTAAAATAGGATTGTTCATCCTGAGATTGAGAAATTTTAACCTTTTCCTTTCGATCATTGTGAAAGTAGTAATGCAATGTGCCTTGCTAGGAGTTGATCACTTAATCTATCTTCATTTTACATTTTGTTTGAGAAACTTAATATTAACGGGCATACATAGAGGCAGGCACGTAACTGATGATTTACTAGCCCTTTTGAATCCAGCCTCAGGGCGCAGAAAATGCACGTTTTAAGGGGATGTCTTTATCCATAAATCAACTCCCCCCTCTATAGGTATACGTGATTTAGCGCCGGTTACCCGACGGCAGAAACTTCAGATTAGCCACGCGATCCCCCTTTAGCGTTTTTCTGGGATCCTTTGATGCCTGTCGGTTCTACCGACAATTTTTCAGCAAAACCCAAGCATCAAAGGAGCCCAAAAAACCGCAAAAGGGGTCGAAAGGGGAACTCATGCCTCGTTTGTAGACGGGTGCAAAAAACGGCGTCAGTCGACGCTCAGCCAACCGCGTGTAATAATGTATACATTCAATGCGTGTGATGCTTCATATGCTATTATTGTCCAGAACATTATTCTTAATCACTTTGGAGCCCCATCCCTCTCATTTGCTGGGCCAGTTTGCATAGCGTCCGCCTCAACCCCCAGATGGCGGGCCCTTTTGGTCATTACAAAACGAAAAAGGGATGGTAGATTATTAGATTAAATTTTAGGGTAGGTTAGATTAGGTAATTAATTAGGTTTTTAGGTAAAATTAATTTTTATACACTGATTTAGCATCAAAAACATAGATTCTTAAAAGATTTCAAACTAAATCCTTCAAGCAGTTGTAACTCTATTGTTTTGTGTTTTCGAATGCAAATAATTGCAATAACACAAAATTATAACACCAACCATTACTTTGTCATTACAATTGAACAGCGAGTCAAATTTTGGTGTTGAATGGTCGGTGGTGGACAAAAATATACCTTTAAAAAGCATTCAGTAAAAATGTTCGATCCATGCCAAATTATATTTATTCTCTGACATACCGAATTTTCACAGTTTTATATGTGTGCGGGAACGCATTCATTGGAGAGTATGAGAGGAAATAACGAGTTAACTACTCCTGCTGGTTCTAATTATGTCTAACTATACTAACCTGACTGTCTGTAAATTCTACAACTCGAAGATAAGATACTTTGAGCTAAACGGATCCTGCCTGTCTGTAAATACTACAACTCAAAGATACTTTGAGCTAAATTAATGGGATGTGTCTGCTTGTGTATAAATTATGCCTCAGAGTGTGTGAAATTCCAAAGAGTCTTCTCTCTTTTTCGGCCGCGATTATGTTTAAAAAGTTATGTTTATCTATGTGAACGAAATGCGATTTTTAGTTCAATACTGGAAAAGTTTCGGGAATCCATCCAAAATATTCACGTGACACTTCACAACGCGGCATAAAATGTGATAAAATGTAACTCCAAACAGGCTTTTACTGAGTGATTCACTTTACTTACATATTTTTATGCCGTATTACAAGCGTTACATAAAAATATTGGTGCATAAAACAAAGGAAAAAATTCTTCACGGAAACATGATAGTATATGAATTGAATTTTTATTCTTAAAGTACAATCCATTTCAAATGCCTTTAATTGTCTCTGTCAAACGTATTATGGAAAAGTTTTTTCATCATTTTGAACAGTATTTTTTTTAAAATCCATTTCATCACTTGGGACAATAATGAAAATCTCCTTCTGTCAGTTGTATCAGTCTCCAGCCTTTCATGGTCTCTGGTGTCTCGCATGTTCCAGACACTCGGACACTTCTGCTTTTCTTTGTGTACCATTTCACTTTGCAGTCGCACACGATGGGATTATCTGAAAGAGAATTTGCATTGTATATTAGTTTCTAACAATATATCTAATAACAATAACAATAACAATATCTAATAACAATATCTGAATTTTAAAAATATATATAAAAAAAGAGTTCAGATGCTCCTTGCAGAAAAGCAATATACACCGAGGTTGTACACCGATTAGGAGGATGTCCTAGATCCTAGGACAAGATTAGTCTCTTTTACCAAGGTGTTCTACACATGTGAAAAAGAATGCTAGGCCGCGGTCGTCTGGTTGGTAGAGCTTCCGTCTAGTAACCGAAAGGAGACGAGTTCTGTCCTCGTCTCGGCCAAAGACCGCCGCGTTGCCTGTTGGCAGTTGGGGAGCGTTCAATAGGTCGTGACTACAAAGTCCTTCAAGTTCCCATAACAAAACGATACCTCTGGGGGTACTGAATCAGGTATGAGTCGGCCTCTGATTTGGATCTCAATTCTGACTTGCGGATGGATGAATGAGTTAGACCACGCCCTCCAAAGGGCGGTGTCGCGTGTGTTCGAGCCAAGTCGTCCTTTCACCTGGACGCAACGAAAGTCGCACACCTCTACCTTCATTCGAAAGAGCTCCAATCATTTGGGCTTGGCAGTGGCATTATGACCATCGAATCTTTGTGTCATGCATTTCAAATGATATGAAAATTCATTGGCATACAAACTAGGAAACAAAACAACTGATAAAGTTCGCAGTATTTATGACTCTTGATAAAAGGCTCTGAAAATTGATACTATTTGTAAATCGCTGTGATAATACAATTCGAATGAATGCGACTTCATTGAAATACAGCCACACAACGAGGCCACAATGCTAAACAGAATTGCGAATATTGATCAATGTCACACAATATTGCACAGTATCTGTATAGTACTAGGGTTGGCACAGTATCTGTGGGTTGAGCAGAAGTCGGATTTCTAGCTCATACGAAGCTCACACATTCACTTGCATTTTTATAAGGGGACTCTTTTTTATATAAGGGCAAAGAACAACCATGCCCGAACCAGAACTCGAACCCAAGACGTCCAGATCACGGGGAACACGAGCTATATTTAAGGTAGGTCAAGCGTTTCCTGACTTAGTAACCATTACGTCACTGTTAACCTTAATAATAACCTTAATTAGTAACCCTAGTAGCCGTTACTGCCTATATAGTCTTTTAATAAAATTGTTTGAACTGTATACCTGGAATTTCAATGCTGTCGATTTTGCCATTTTCAATCAGTTCTTTAGTACATGATATTAACACATTGTATGCGGGTTACGTACTAGTACGTTTTCTGACGATGGATACTTGAACCCGGGACACGCACTAGTACGGGTTAGTGTACAACGGTTTGTTTGTATAGACAGGAAAATGAATTCTGGAAAAATGGAGACAAACAAAAACTAGTTTCGACATAGAATAGATGTAATTCATTCTTGGACAATTCCTTCAGTCGATGCGGAACGAGAAGATGGATTAAAAAATCAATTTAGGTTTAAAATTAACTTTTTAGTTATCCTTGCGAAAATGAGTGAATTTTGCCGTGTATCTCTTCAGAGAGGAAAATGCTTTGAACGCTACCACACTGTAAAACATTATTAGTTTTAGGATTGCTCTTTTCATTTTTTTATAATGTAAAAATGTTTAAATATAACATAATTCGAAAAAATGAAAACTATATACTACTATTTCTATTGGATTTTTCATGTTTACGATACTAATACACATTTATCCACTAAATACATATGTTTTTTGTTAGCAAAGATCTTATGATTATTATTAATATATTTCGATATGAAATACTGGTTAAATGAAAGTTGGTTAAAAAATGAACTAATTTTTGATCTATTGAGATTGATCTGAGTAACTAAATTGATGCGCAAAACGCCCGCTCTCGGTACCATTCCGCTGCGAAATGGACCCGCACGCAATGTGTTAACAGTACAACGTTGCAAATCTGAATTATTTATTGGAAAATGCACAAATAAAATCAAAAGATATCAAAATATTTTGGAGAATTTACTTAAAAAACCTACTGTGATGAGGTGATGGGGCTCAAATTTTCTACCTACCGTCTAAGTACACAGCCTGCAGGTGTTCGAACACTCCCTCCCAAACAGGTGACGAGAA
>JAPMOQ010065912.1:130915-167259 GCA_026543055.1 Argiope trifasciata
AATCAAGCCTACTATAATGTCAAGCGGCTGTTACTGGCTTATTAAGAGGTCACCCCAATCTGGGCTTCCCGGACTCGGATGAAAATATATTTTTGAATGAACAAAAAAGAAAATATTAATAAATAATCTACATCACAAAATCCACCTGCAAATAAGAAAGCAACATACAATTCAAATCGTAAGCAATATTGTCCTTCAAATTTGAAAGTCTCTATCTGTGAATCATCCCCTCGCAAAAAAGGCCTCATTTTGCGTACTGCCAGGCTTATTACTTAAAGTTTCATTTGCTTTGCGACATTTGCCGTTTAAAGCAATTCTCGCTGAAGTGAAGAGTTCTGTTGTTTGCCTTTGATTCGATCTGCAACTCTATGATGTGAAAAGCATTTATTATTGAAATTGCCTTAAGTAAATAATTTAAAACTAATGCGTGTTTTGACACACAAAAAAGTATATATAACATTCTGTATATAAAATACATATAAGTAATGCTATTGTATATAATAATATATTAATGGCCAAAGGGATTGCTCAGCTTCCCCGTGATCTGAGTGTATAGGGTTGAGTCCTGGTTCAGGTAAGGTTGTTCTACCCCCTATGTTTTAACTATGGGTGTGTGAATGTGCCGCCCCTCTGTAATAAAGGGTTTCTGCACGCATGAGTGAGTTACTCCAACTTGGCCCAGTTGATGCTACTTGAAAAACAAATGACCCTCACTCTGCTTAAAGCACTGATAGACAAATGTTAACGGGTTTGTAAAGTGCCATAAGTCCCAGCATAAAAGCCGGAATCTAATAAAATGGTGTTGCCGTGGCAAATGCGCCAGCAAAATGCTGGAACATGTGAATGTCAATCTCCTAACCATTAGAATACAGAATAGAGTAGTGGAGGCCGCGGTAGCCTGGTTGGCAGAGCGTCCAACTCGTCACCGAAAGGTAGCGAGTTCTGTACTCATCTTGGCCAAAGCCCGCCGTGTTGGCTTGTGGCAGTGGGGGCACGTTCCATTGGCCTTCCAAGTTCCCATACCTCTGGAGGGTACGGAGTCGGTTTCTGATTCGGATCTAAATCCTGGCTTGCGCATGGATGAATGAGTTCGACCGCCCCCTGAAAAGGGTTGTGTCGTAGCAAAGTCACCCTTTCACCTGAACGGTGCTCTTTCACAACGGAAGGTGCACACATCTGGCTTCATTCGAAAGAGCCAAATCTCATTCGGCCTGATATGACCAAGTGGCATTAGACCGACCGGACCGATAGCGTAGTGGCTCAGAGAATCTCTCATAATCTTGCAAATAGCTGCAGCATTAGGAATGATGAGAGATGGCTTATAGGAGAGTTATACTTATTGTTGACTAGCCGCCTTTGGCGACCATCTGGTTCGCCATGAGTAATGCGTTCTAAAATTTTCAATTAAATCACATATTCATTAGCCTTGAAGTAATTCCGGGCATTTATTGGCCTGAAATTAATATTTTCTTTAAGATAATGGACGGAAAGTTCTAAAAGAACCCGTTTTCTTGATAATATTCTTTAATTTTATAAATCAGTCAGTTTTAATTATCGGTTTTGCTTCCAAAATATTAAAAATGTATTTTTCGGTGATGTTGCCAAAATATTAAATATGTTTTTTGAAAGAAAGTGAAAAAGCGAAAAAAAATTATTAAATTAATGATACAGATATTGCAAACGATTATAGAAATATGCCATTAGGTCGGGAGTTCAATGCATATCCTGTCTAAATTCAATCAGGTTTACCGTAAATAAAGAAGATTTATTGAATTAATCATTTAGATATTGCAAACAATTATAGAATCCTTTGCCTTGCATTTATTTTTTTAGAAAGTATCACTTTTTATATTTATGTTATTTTATCCAGTCCCGTGCTGAAAGTTGCATTTCTTTATACTTGATTTACGATGATAGTTTTTTTATTATTATTTGAACTTCCGTCATTGTTTTCTTTTATTTTATCCGGTCACGTGATCAAAAAAACATAGTTAAAATATTTCTTTAAAAATTCGTTAAAAATAGAGGCTTGAGATAGACATTAAAACACTGATAACATTAGAAAGCTAATTTTTTAATCTTTAAATTGATGTAAAAATCATGTTTGTGGGATAATATTTTCAGAAGTTATAGCGGAAAAACGTCGAAATTTCGCTTAAATTTTAATTAATTCAAATTCTAATTAAAAATTCGAAAAAAGGGCTCCAAGGTGCACATTCCCGACCTCCAAGGTATACATATACCAAATTTGGTAGCTATAGGTCCAACGGTCTGGCCTGTAGAGCGCCAACACACACACACACACATTGAGCTTTATTATAAGTATAGATATAGATGACAGAGATGACATTTTCGATGTTGAATGAATTACAAGCAATATTTGCCAATGAGGTTTTAAATAAGGGAGAGGATGACTAATGGTTTTCTCTTTGAATTTATATTTTATGAGGATATTTCTTTGCTTTTTAAAAACGCACAATGCCCTTTTTTTGTATTGATTCAAAGTACCTTCTCGGGCGAGTCTAATGCCACTTGGTAGTAGAATGAACGGAGATCTTTCGAATGAAGGCAGAGGTGTACACCTTTCGTTGTGAACGAGCACCGTTCAGGTGAAAGGGCGACTTTGCTCGAACACACAACCCTTTTGAGGGGGCGGTCGAACTCACTCATCCTTCCGCCAGTCAGAACTGAGATCCAGATCAGAGACCTGATTCAGTACCTCCAGAGATATGGGAGGACCTATTGAATGTGTCTTCACTGCCCTCAGGCAACGCAGTGATCTTTGGCCGAGACGAGGACAGAACTCGCTACCTTTCGGTTAAGAGACGGAAGCTCTGCCAACCAGGCTACCGCGGCCAAATTATCTTCTTAATTTGTTTATTAAAATTTGTTCAACATTTTCGGCACTCCGACATTGACTTTTGCCCCTCCACTTTATGGTATCCCTCATTTGATACATTTTAAACTTCTTAAAATTTTTCTAACTATGCAAAGGCCATTTTATGCTTGCATCCGAATCATTTTTCTCCGTTAATACCATTAGAATTTCATTGAGTTCAATTACAATTATTTTTTTTTTTCATTTGCAAAATATTTAGTTATATAAGATAAATTACGAATTTGATTTACAATGTTTTAGCAAAAATGTATTGAAAACCACAGAATACAAAAAAAACCCTAAAAGAAAGGTACGATTTTATTCCTATTTTTGATAAGACTCTGATATAAATTTTGTATCTAAAAAGTTGGTGTTTCAAACAATAAATTAGCGTGATACAATTTAATTATCGGCAAGTTAGGTAGAAGGTGTTAATTCAATTATTTAATGATTTCCTAATAAATGAGACGAGATTTGCCCGATTTTTCATTTGTAGTTGATAAGGCTAATCTAGAATCAATAAACAGTTGAAAGCTATCGGTGAAAAATGGTCTATTCTAATTGTTTTGCCCGCGAAAGCCGAGGAAAATTTAATTAGTCCGAATTTATCTTCATTTCTTTTAGCTTAATGTACTCCTCCCAGATTTCAGCTAAATGAAGAGAGTCGAGGAAAGGAAATTAGGAAGTAATTAAGTAAAATTCACTTCCGGAAAGATTTTCTTCTGTGTTTAAAGAAATAAACTGCAAGCTATCTTATTTATGTAGAAGTTAAATTTAAATAAAATGTTTATATGAAAAATCATCGCTAAAAGAATGCTCAAAGCATTACGTATTTTTATCTCTACACCCAGAGCATAAGCATTTTTATAGAGCGTGTGTACGCTTAAATAAATAAAAGCGTAGGAATTCGATCAGGGAATAAGAGAACATTTAAAATGAAATAAATACGAGTTAAGGACTACGTTAAAAACACTGGTTATCGACCACATTGGCGATTTTCTTTTTAATTGTTATTTCTTGAAGTTCAGAACTTTATTTCCTCCAAAACAGTGTATCTTTTCTAGGAAAAGGAATGCCTGATCTATCATCCAGGTCACATATTTTTCTGCTTAAAATGTGTCTTCAATTTTCTCAAAACTTTAATTTTCATGAAAATTTAGAGTTCACATGATATATAAAAAACAGAGATATTTACATAAGCATTTCAGCGAGTCTTTTAAATAACATGGGCAATGATATGAACCAAAAGTTTTATAATTGGTGAAATACTTTTTCATTTATAAATGTTTTTTGAAAGATTAAGTTGTAACTTTATGGAAAAATATGCATACATACTTTATGTTTTTAGCCATGACATCATTGCGTCTCAGCGTTTTTCTTAGAGTTTGGTTCATTTCATTCATCTTTATATTCTGTTACTTGTGTCCAAAGAAAAATAAGATGGCTCCATTACCATTTTTTGTAGAATGTTCACCGTTTTGGTCAAATTTCATTAAAAATTACTTTAAATTTCACAAAATATACAATATTTTAAAATTATTTTGTTGTATTTATAGTATTTTGTATTATAATTGACAATGCATCTAGAAACCATAGTCTTTAATAATTTTTTTAAAAATCCATTTTTCCTTTGAACGTTGTTGATTAAATTAAGATACATAATCACACACACATGTATATTCAGTTGAACTCATTAAATAAATTTGATTCCCAATCCTCCAAAATAAATTAATTTCATCAAAATAAAATAATTTTCTTCTTAAGCTTAAGTCTTCATTCGATTTTAATTTAATTTTAGAAAGTTCTTTTTCGATTCAGAAAGATTTCAATGCAATATCTTCCAATCCCCACGGAGATTCCGAACTCATTAAAGATTCTATCATGAAACTACTTTTCTGACGAATCTTCATTGATTTAGTGTTTAAAAGGGGATAGAAAAAGTAAACATCGCTTTTTGAAAGGTCACGACTTTCTAATCAAAAAGAAATTTGCTTTATTTAGTATATAAAAGGACGACTTCAGCTCACATCATTTCTTTTATTGCAGTCACTGTTGGAGAAACAAAGTAAGCAGGAGTTTCAGTGTGTTTTTTGATGCAAGAAAAGCATATTGATGTTGTCATACAGGTTTGAAAATTGTTTAGAAATCTGTTTCTTAATAATTTAAGTATTTTTAGCATGTCTAGTAATGGAATTAAGTAGCTTTATAACAATATCAAGGGCAATATTCTTTCTTTAATCCTCTCTGTTTCAAGTAATAGGGACGCGGTGGGCAGGTCTCGGCTTCGAAACAGGAAGGTCTTTCAGGGTTCGAGACTCGATTCCACCGAAGAACCGCCGTGTGAGGGGGTCTCTTGCACGCTAAATCTGTCAGGCCAAACGTCCTCCCGCTGGTGTGGCGTAGAGAGGGGGGCGCCAGTTCAGGTGTCGTCCTCGTCATCTGACCGTGGTTCAATATGACGAGGTACGTCCCAAAGAAGTCCTCGTGTTGCTTTAAAACGGGACTTTAATATAACTAAACTGAACTAAACTAAAAAACTAATTTTCAAGAAATATTTTGAGTTACAATATCTATAGATCTTGAACTTTTTTAAAGTATGCTGTCTGTGATTGGAATTTTCAGATATTGTTTCTCAAAAAAAGTTATATCTACCTCGCTTTGGCATCCGAACTTAACTAAATGACACACACTGAAGCAATAGTTTTCTTGCGAGAGCTAATATAGAATCATGATGGCCATCACTGGCCCCAGTACAACACATTCAGTAGGAAGAATGTGACTCCCCTTTTGGAGCAGCCAGGGTTTATACTGATGGAAGTAAATTGGAGACCAATACGAAGTTTTTATAGAACTCCCCGACCACTCCATCAAGTTTAAAAAAAGAAATGCTGATCAGAACGGAATGCATCGCCATCATGAGTGGACTTTCTTTGTTAGATAGCAGTACACAAAAAGAATTTTCGGAGATATGGGTTCTTACAGACAGCCGATCCTTGATCCAGCACCTTTCGAATTGGCAGTCCATCGGCGACGGTATCTGTAGGACTCCTGTTGAAAAGCCTTTCAGATCAACACCCGATTCATCTTCGATTGGTCCCCTCGCAGGTTGGTCGACCTGGGAATGACCTTGCAAAGGCAGCCGCCGGTAATCCTATGAACCCGGAAAACGACATGGCTATGACACCATTAGAGATCTCTTCCATTGCTAAGTAACTGACTTCTAAAATCTGGGCTCACCCTTGGTACTTTCCTGGAGCCTCTATGGCATTTAAGGGCTCCAGAATATATCAGACGACACTGTCTCGACTCTCTACTGGCCACTTGAAGTTTGAAGACGGCGAAAGAAAGCATCCTTCATGTCCCAAATGCGACAGTGCTCCGTTTTGAGCATTGTCGCATTTTGAAAGCAGAACATTTTGAAATCTCTGGGGTTTTCAAGTGAAAAGTCCACTCCTGTTTTTGGACTTTTTGAAAATTTTTAACTTCATGGATCTGGTCTAGACCAGATGGGGATTTGTCCCATCACCACCACCCAGGAACGATCGGTATGTAAATAAGCAATTCAGTGTTAGTACTTTACAAAGGAAGAAAGCTAGAACCAATCACCATATTGAAAGCTTCTTGTCAACGGAAGGGACAGTGTACCTAGCCTGCAAACGGAAGGACCCTTAGAACATTCTTTATTTTTCTGTCTGAGATAGCAAAAATTATTGAATGTGTCTATAATTAGGTTGCCAGGTTCTCAAAAATTAATCTTACTTTCAAAGGACTTGAGAAAAAAGAAAACATTCTGCTATTTCTCCATACATTTATGAATTTTAAATGGTACTACAAAATTCCATCTTTGCGTTATGTGATAATAAAATTATTTGAATTAATTAATGACATTTAATTCAATAATTCAACTCAAAATATGTTGAATCAAGAAAATTTTGATGTCTAATGAACAGAAATAGTGATCATTTCAAAATTGAAAGTTTTATATTACCTTTAATAGATGAGACTGAATTTCTTATTAATTCCTTGTGAAGAAAAATTTACTTTTAAAATAAGTCTCAATGCTATTATGTGAAAACGCAAATGTAATCTTTCGAACAGGAGTTATGAAGCTCGGACTATGAGAGTTACCAGAAGTAGAGAGTCGAATCCTCAATCAAAATTCAGAAGAACGAAGGAAGCGGAGCAACAGGCTACATCTGGATCAGCTAAAACGCCATAAATTGCAATAACGGAATTTATCAAACCTCTTATGCATACACATCAAAATGTCTACGCTTACGAAGTCAAGGGTAAAAGCTAGTAAATAATATCTTAAACAGTAAATATTGCGTATTCATATTAGAAATAGTAAAGAAATGTATTGCACCCTAATTGTATAAAAATGTATTTGTTATATTAGAGTAATATTTGAGGTACTCTATATGTGTTATATATTGTATTGTTTTGATGTATTTGTTATATTAGAAAGAATATTAGAGTAATATTCTTTTGAGTTTCATTTAATTCGTTTCTTTTTTTATATTTTCAGAATGAATAAATTAGCTCCTATTTTCCTGGTCTCTATGGCACTGCTGAAACTTCTGGCGGTCTGCTGTGTGTCCGAGCAGGCAGACAGACTCGTCAGAAATCCCCCACTGACGGAGAACAGAATCTTTCAAAATGACATTTCATTTGGGAATCACAAATACCAAGGTGACGAAGATGAAGATATCATCGAATGGGATTTAGACGGTACACAAAAGAAAAAGTCAACTGAAAAGCGAGGATTTGGAGAGAAAAGAGGATTTGGTGAAAAGAGAGGATTCGGAGAAAAAAGAGGATTCGGAGAAAAGAGAGGATTTGGAGAAAAAAGAGGATTTGGAGAAAAAAGAGGATTTGGAGAGAAAAGAGGATTTGGAGAGAAAAGAGGATTCGGAGAAAAGAGAGGATTCGCAGCAAAGCGAGGATTTGGTGAAAAGAGAGGATTTGGTGAAAAGACAGGATTTGGAGAGAAAACAGGATTTGGAGAAAAGAGAGGATTTGGAGAGAAAAGAGGATTTGGAGAAAAGAGAGGTTTTGGTGAAAAATGAGGCTAGCATTGAGATTTAGTGCAACACATTCCGAAATAATCTGTAGACCATCAATTTTCAATAATAGTGATGGATAGGTGGAATTTCTACTTGTTACTTTAGATATTAAGCCATTATTCAACGAACAGAGAAACATATTTTTGAACTATTAAAAACATTGTTTATTGAAGTGAATTGAAATGGTCATGTGTGCTCAAAAAGACAATATTTCGCACTGATGAATAGTAGTAATAATATATGCAAATTTTTGTTCAAGTGAAATTTATTTTGTTGACTTTTGGAGTTTCAACCAATAAAAATATTTTTGAAATGAACTTTGCATGTTTAGTATTTAAAATAATCAATATATTTGAAGAAATTCAAATAATATGAATTCAGCCTTTTAAGGGATTAAAATGTGAAGTCTTCTTAAGGTTATTATCTTTTACGTGAACATAAAATAAAATACTTTTTTTAGAACTTGCAAATTTAAGAATTTTTTTATTAAAATATAATTTATTATTTTAAATGTATAATTAATATAGTTTTAATTTCATATGATTATCTAAAATTGGTTACCACAGAACATTTATTTACCCTTGAAATGCCCTTTCTGGTGGCTAATTTAAATTGATAAAACAAATTTTTACTCTTGTCTATAATCAGAAAAACTACTTAAATTTATGGAGAAAATAAATTTGTGGTACATTATTAAAAATAAGTTTTTAAAACATACTTCTTTTAAATCGCTAAACAGCTTTTTTTTATTTCCTGTATACGACAACATTTTCAAAATTGTTATCGGAAAACCTTCCATTAATTTGCACAGCAGGAGAATATGCAAAAGAAATCGATTGTAGAGTCTGTTTGCACGTGAAACTAATGTTTAAAAGTAGTGAATGCTATTAAAAAAAAAGAAATGAATGGAAATTTCTAATAAAATGTAAAATGAGATTAAATATGTAATAAAAATGTTTGTAAAGACTTTTTCTTTGTTTGTGAAAAATGTTAAACTTAAATAGATGAATAATGCAAATAATTGAAATAAATGACTTAAAAATAAATAAATAATAAAAGATAAATAATAAAGAGGTCGGTTTTTTAAAAATTTAACAAATAATGAAATGTGAAATTTCTTGATATTTTCTTTCTTTTACATTTTTACTTGGAAAAAAGACAGAAACAATGAAATTAAAACCATTCATTTGGTTATTCAAATATTCACCGCATTTATGTTTATGTGCCGTCGTCCTGGCGTAGGGGTAGCGCGTGTTCTGGGTGTCCCGGGTTTGAGTCCCCTTTCTGTTGTTATTCTGTGTACTATCTGTGAGTAGTGTAAATGTGTTCCCCTGTAAAAAGGGTCTGTGCAAGCGAACGTGAAGCATGAAGTATCTAAGTCGGAATCTTGGAGCTACTGAAAATCAAGAGACGCCACCTTTCGGCTTAAAACGCAAACAGTATCTGACAGCGGGCTTGTAAAGTGGTTTATGAATTTTGATGTATTTAGCTTCATTTTATTTAATAAGTAAAGAAGATTTTTTTTAATTCAACGAAAATGAAAAGAAAGCTCGAAACCAAAATCGATAATTAATAATAATTTTATCTTAATTGTTTTCTTATTTTAAACTTATTTAATAAAGATTACATGAACAAACAACGTACTTGAAAAATGGAAAAAATAATTTTTTTTAATAATGTAAACAAGCAAAATAAGTTTATATTATTTAATAGAGATAGGAAAGTTTTGCAATTTTATAAGCTTTTTTTTGGTATTCTTAAAATATTTTGTTTTAAAGAAAAAAAAATCCCTGGCGTATCTTTTACAATATGACGTTCAAAGACATTGAAAATAACTAATGGGTATCAAAATTTGGTTTTTCGTTCGGTGTTGCATATCTTGTATTTTATTTGTTTGAATAAAATTCTTAGAAAATTAAACATTCGCATACTTTAAGTATTCATTCGACTCTGGGCATTTGCAAAAAAAAAAAACAAAAAAAAAAAATTCACTTTGCATAGGCTAATCGTGCATAGTTACAAAATTCATTTAAATTTTTCGTTCGCATCATTAAATCTCATTTTGTTCCAAATGCAAGATGAAAATGAAGGATTTTACAAAAAGATTCAATTAAAAGCACCTTTTATTAGTGCTACTCTGCTTTCCTCTATGCAAGATTCTGAGAACTGGAGACACCGATTTTATTCAACATCCTTCAAACAACAAATACTTGTTTTTTGTTGCTGTTGCTACTTACGACACGCCATAGACAAGCCCGCTGACGAAGTCGGCGATTTTAAGCCGAGTTCGAGGATTGTATGACTTTTGCGTATATCCATATGCATACGAGTCATAAAACTGCTCATGTGGTTGTGTTACAGCAAAATGATCAGTTTTAGAAGAGGTTGAAACATTTTTAACGTTATCTGAAAGCATCAGATTTGGCGAGCGACGTTTAACGCAATTTCGAACACTGAATGACATGTTGTTTCTTCATACCGATTTCATATGCAGATGGCCTGGTGTGTACAGAGCCGGCATATACACACAGAGACAAAAGATTTTCCTTATGTTTACACATCAAAATTTAGGTAAAAACCCAATACATTTTTCAGCCAAATGCTCTTGCTAACAGATAATATGTTTTTAGCAAATCACGCCCTAACCCCCCCCCCCCACCTTTTTTCAAAGAGCCACGCATGATTTATTGGCCTTTGATGACCCGTACGTAAATGGTAGCACGCATTTGTCCTACTACTGAGTTCGAGCAGTAGCTTCTGTGGGTAAAGGCCCCTGAGGGCAGGAGGGCAGAAGTCTGACTTCTAGTTCAAATGAAGGTGACACATACATTCACTTGCACAACCTCTTTTAATTAACAGGGGGACACATTCACACTACTCACAGACAGAGCAACGATGCCAGAAGCGGGACTCGAACCCGGGACATTCAGATCGCGGTGAAGACCCGTTACCTTTAAGCCAGGATGCAGGCATAATTATAAATTTTTATAATAAATAAAATTGCCAGCATTTATGGTCTAGGGATAGCTCTTTTTCCTCGTGATCTGGGTGTCCCAGGCTCAAATCCTGGTGCTGTCATAGTTGTTCTCTAACCTGTGTTTTATCTGAAAGAGCTCCCCTGTAAAAAGAGTTTGTGCAAGCGAATGCATGAGTGTCATTTTCATATGAGCTAGAGGTTAGACTTCTACCCTCGTGTGCTCAAGGTTCTTTACCCTCATCTGTCATCCACTCCCTTCCAGAGCCCCTTTTTACAGGGCTCTTTCCCACTCCTCACAGATAGAACACTGGGTTATAAAAATAGTACTAAATAATGCCTCTTTTCTTGATCACACAATGATTTGCGTGATTTTTGCCTTGGCGAAATGGCTTGAAGACGCGGATTGAAATGTCCACTCTAAATTTCTGGTCTGGAATTTACAGCGGTCTGCATACTATCTATCGTTCATGAATTAAATCTGAGGATGTTTGTTTTGGTCCTTTACAAGCCCGCTGATGAATTGTCAGTGATTTTAAGCTGAATGTGGAATAACTTTTGAGGGTCAAGGCCCCTAAACCACCGAGGGCAGAAGACCGACTTCCTATAAAGATGACACTGAAACAACCCCTTGCTACAAGGGGTGGGGGTAACTTTGACACACCTCACAGATAAAGAACACTGGGATAAGAACAACCCTGCCCACAAAAGGACTCGAACCCTGGTCTCCCAAATCTCGGGAAAAAGACGCGCTATCCCTAGACCAGGACTGTCTTAGGTGATCAAAAATCGTGGTAGTCGATCTAATGCCACTTGGTCATACCAAGCCGAATAAGAAGTAGCTCTTTCGAATGAAGGCAGAAGAGTGCGCCTCTCGTTGTGAACGAGCACCGTTCAGGTGAAAGGACGACTTTGCTACGACACAACCCTTTTCAGGGGGCGGTCGAACTCATTCATCCATCCGCCAGTCAGAATTTCAGATCCTAGTCAGAGATCGACTCAGTACCCCCAGACATATCATTTGTGATGGGAACTTGGAGGACCTATTGAACGTGCCCCCAACTACCATGAGCCAACACGGTAGTTTTTGGCCGAGACGAGGACAGAACTCGCTACCTTTTGGTAGCGAGACGGACGTTCTACCAGCCAGGCGACTACGATCCCTCAAAATTCGTTTGACTAGCAAACATTTTTCTTTTCTCACATATCTTACATATATGCTTTTGGCCAGACCACATTGAAATGATCGTTTCAAAACTGTTCAAATCTTGAGTTTCTAAATCGCTCGTTGATGAAGAATTATTCTATAAATCTGAGGTAAATTCGAACGCACAATAAGATCCAAGATGATTGTAAATTAATAAAAATATTCTATTAGGCGCTTCAATTTCTTATCAATTCATATTTTGATTTTTTTTTTTTTTTTTTTTTTTTTTGGATTGTGCTTCTACAAAGAACTATGTTTTAAAAAGAAATTTTGTTTATAGAGAAATTTTTATAAATCAAAGTACAGCAAAATCAAAATACTTGAAATTGTATATTTTCATATCATCAAAATATTATTCTATTTGTTGTTTCAACTTCCATAGCCGATTGACCCCAAATGTGAAAGTTCAAATTCCATTCAATTCAGCTTTATCCCTTCTCGCACAACAATACATGCTTTTAACAAATGTAAAACCTCTAATACTGCAATTTTTTTACATATTTTATAAAATATGCTTATATCAGCTCTTATTTTTATGTTTCACCTTACTTAGATGATTTTTTTCAACCTACTCATAGGATTCTCCCTCATGTGTTCCATAATAGGGGGAGTGCAACCCCTCAGGAGCGTGTTTCACAGGTTCGAAATTACTCTCTACGTAATTTGAATCCTTTAGAGCTTTTGGTCTTCGAATTGAATAGAAAATCAAAACTGTGTTCCTTGAAACGGGAATGACGTCATTGTTTCATTGACGTCATTGCAGAAGATATTTGACAGCGAGGAACGCGATTGGCCGGCAGGTTTTCAGCAAATGATGTAACTTTATTCCGTTGAGAATGAAATTCCTTTATGAATGAAATTTTAAGATGTATATATAGATCTGAACAAAAAGCAGATTCGTACGATTTTCGCGTTTTCTATTTCGTTAGTAAAAATGAAAAAAATCTCAAAGCATTAATGATTTTATCATAAAATTAGGATTTTTTTCTTCGGTTTCCACCTTTATTAAATCTTAAACATTATTTATCTGGAAATAGAAAGAATAATGAAAATGATCTTTTATTAATGATTTTTTTCATAATTATTAATACGTACATAACATTAAAAATTCTAGCTTAAGGAAAAACAAATCGATCTTTCAAAAACATTTTTTTAAATTTTCTTAGTGTATTACTCAGGCAAAATTTTTATGAATTGCATTAAATGTCAAGTACTACAGAATGAAAAACATTTGAAACATAAAAATTACTAAAAGCTTTTAAGATAGAATAGGTAAAAAAGCAACAACTTTTGAATCATAAATTTAATCATTATAACTTTTGAACCAATATTTTATTGTATTTACAAGCTACCTTTGGCGACCAACCGGTTCGCCCATCTTAATACTCTTTAAAATGCTTAATTAAGTACTTTATGTAATATTGTCAGTTAAACACTCTATGTCACTTGCTTTTCGATAGCTTTTTGAGGTTCAAATTCTGATTGTCATATAAGTTCCTCATGCATTTATAAAGGCTCTAAGCCCGTAATCTATACTAATATATAAATATGAAAGTTTGGTTGTTTGAATAGATGTTTGTTACTGCATCACGCCAGAACGGCTGAATAGATTTGGATGAAATAGAGCTCAAAGATAGATTAGAGTCAGGAATAAAACATATGCTGCTTTTTATTTCGGTTCATTGAGGGGTTCATCTTTTATTCATAAAAAACCACCTTTCGCGACAAAAAGAAGAAGCCAAATCCCGCCAGATATGATTAAGGCTTCGAGTTTTTCCTCCAACAGAGTTGAGGTTAGGATTTCAACGGTTTATTTCAAACGATTGTATTTATTTTCTTCCTGTTTGATGTAATTAAAATCAAATGTTGTTAATGAATCGACCTTTCGGATTCATTCTGAAGTACTTTTAAATGAAAAATAAAATTAAAATAAAACGGAATGAAGGAAATAAAAAATTTCCAATCTGCATTGCATTACCGCAACTGGCGTAGGAAAGTCAGACATGTGCGTTACGCCAATTGACGTTGTAAGTTCGAGCGTGATTGTCGTGACATCAAATGTGTTTGCGCGTGATGACAACTGTGTTTTCATTTAAATGAAAAGTTTAAAAATGATGTATAATACTGCTGTAGGTTTCTTTACCATAAATCAAATGGATTTGTCCTGATTTTAAGAAAATATGGACTTGATTTGCTGTTTTGTTTTGGCTATACAATGTAAAGAAATTATTTTTACGTTAGTTATGTTTTTGTTATTAAATTGTATTTATGTTATATATTTTTCGTATATGCTTATACTTTTAAATGCATCGTTTTTAGGTTATGTTTCATTTTTTTATTTGTCATTATTTGATAGATTTTCGTATCTATGCATCAAAATTTCCTTGAGAACAGAGTCGCGGGGAGCATCTGGTGTACTATATGTTTTCTAATTACCTGTCAGCTCCCGCAAAATTTCATTATTAAATTAAAGTGGAGATGATCAAGCTGCTATGAATATAAAAACATTTTTTACTGAAACTATTAATCTTTTTTTATATCAATATTGAAAACAGAGTCCATCAGCATTTGAGTCTTATGTGTGTTGCAGAATGATTTTCATAATTTATATAACATCTCTAGAATTATTCAACAATAATTTTTCAGATTTCTCTCTTTTATTGAATAATGATATTCAAATATTTATAAATCGGTCAGCTTTAAAGACTCTCTTTGTTGATTGAAATTGATCTCTTTTTATTTAAAATATTAGTGTCTGAAAAATATATTATTATTAGACTGAAAAATATATTTAAAATATTAATATCTGTTGAGTATGATTCATAGAGCAGAGGTTCTTGATAAAACCTAAGTTTTCTTCATTTACTAACCCGTTGTGTGCGGGTCCATTTTGCAACTGAATTGTACTGAGGGCTGGCGTTTTGCGCGCCAATTTAATTAGTCAGTTCAATCTCAGTAGATCAAAAATTATTTCATTTTTAACCAATTTTTCGGATTTTATATTCAACTATATAAATAACAACCATAAGATTTTTGTAAACAAAAAATGTATTTTTTTAGTGGATAAATTTATAATAGTAAATATGAAAAATCAAATAGAAATAGTCGTATGGAGTTTTAATTTTTTCGAATTATGCTCTATATAAACATTTTTACATTATAAAAAATGAAAAGAGCAATCATGTTTTGCAGTGGGGTAACGTTCAAATCATTTTCCTCTATAAAGAGGTACACGGCAAAATCCATTCCTTTTCGCAAGAATAAAAAAAAAAGGAATTTTAATTCTAAATTAAATTTTTTAATCCACCTTTCCGTTCCGCATCGACTGATGTCAAAACTAGTTTTGATTTGTCTGAAATTTTCCAGAATGTATGTAGTAGACATGAACATTCGTTTTCCTGTCTATCCCGTTAGTTTTGTACTCACAAACAAACGATGCTGTGACACTCACCCGTACTAGTACGTGACTCGCTCTCAAGTATCCATCGTCAGAAAACCTACTAGTATGTGACCCGCATACAATGTGTTAAAACTTTTGTAGACTCATGTTGCATGATATGTAATTATTTGCTTCATTTAGGTCCTTTTATAGATGTTTTTCTATAATTAAAGTTTTATAGATTAGCCGGTGGGTCTTGAATTGGAAATATGTTAAACCACATTTGTCTTCAATAAAGGTGATTTTTTAACACATTCGCTGCCACTGACGCGCGTTACAAATAATATATAATTGTATCAAATCATCTATGTTATTAGATGACACCTTCTCTACTACAGTTAAAAGATAGCAAAGAAGGGGTCATCTCATGAGATAAATGGTCCTGATTTCAAGCGTGGGTAGTGGCAGGGAACGTGTTAAAGTAAATAATACTGTAAAAGCCATAAGAACTTTTTTTTACATTTTCTTTTTAGGGAAAAAAAACATATTTCTTACTTCATTTCATACAGACAAGTGCTGAGAATTACATTTTCATATGTTTAATGTGCAACAATAGTTTATTTATATTTTCAATTTGAGGTTTTGTCAATTCTAAGGCAATATATTGATAAAAAAGATAATTTTTTACCTTTCACTCGTAACGGGTTCGTGCAGATAAAATTTAATTGTTTTGCCCGAAATATATTGTTGAAAAGTATAGTTAAAATATTTTTTTAAAGATTCATTAAAAATAGTTATAGCTTCAGTTATATGTTAAAGCACTGATGCTATTAGAGAGCCAATTTTTTATCCTTAATTTGATGTAAAAATCCTCTTTGTGGAATAAAATTTTCTGAAGTCATAGCGGAAAAACGTCGAATTTTCGCTTCATTTAATTCTTTTCACTCATAATACGCGTGCAGCTGAAATTTTATTTTTATTGTTAAAAAATAAGATTTTTAAAAAATTCATTAAAAATAGAATTTGAATTTGTTGATTAAAATATTTGTATCACTAAAAAGATATATTTTTTTTAATATGATGGAAAATTCAATTTCGTGCTATGGTATTTCCAGAAGTTATAGTGGAAAAACGTCGACATTTCGCTTCATTTTTAATTAATCCAAATTCTAATTAAAAATTCGAAAAAATCTCTTCGAGGTGCCTATTTTCGACCCCCGAGGTATGCATATGCAAACTTTGGTAGCTGTAGGTCCAATGGTCTGGCCTGAAGTACGCTAACTCTCTCTCTCTCTCTCTCACACACACACACACATTGAGCTTTTATTATAAGTATAGCAGACTAAATGCAAGATTAAAATACACTGTAGTATTAATTTTACACTAGTTGGGAAAGCATATTTACAGTTGCACTTGATAATAAGATTTTATAAATAAAATTATTATTGGAACAGAAATTAGAACGATCATTTCTGATCTTGCTTCAAACTATATATTTCCATATATATTGTTTTCACAAATAAAAAAAAATAGAAGAATTCAAAACAATATTTTACCTGTACAACATAGAAAAAATAAGCTGTATGTGTTTAAAACTGTTGTTGATGGTGATGTCATGTCCGGTTTGTCACTGAAAGAGGGGTGCAGTAGTTTCTGAGGGTAAGGACCCCTGAGCACCCAAGGGCAGAAGTCTGACTTCTGGCTAAAGCCGCTTTCCTTCGGTTCGTCGATCCTTCAGACGAACCACGTGCTCCCTCTTCGACCCCTCTTGCGGTTTTCTCGGCTCCTTTGATGCCTGTCGACTCTACCGACAATTTGTCGGTAAAATGCTCGGGCATCAAAGGAGCCTGCAGGTGTGTGAAGGTCCTGTAACCACTACTGGACGCTGCACAATCCCTTTTTGACAAGGAGTTTCTTTCACATACCACACATATAGAACACAAGGGGGGGGGAGGGACAACTCTGCCAGAACAAGGACTGGTACCCACCCAGATAGCGGGGGAAGAGGCTCTGCCCTTAAAGCAAGAGGCCGGCACGGTTACAGATAGATCGATAAATTGAGCTTTAACTCATTTAAAATTTCCCAAAATTAATTTTATTTTCATTATTTTTGTTCCTTTCTGCCAATTTTTAGAAAACAAGAAAATCTTTCAAGGACATTATGTTCTTTGGATGATTTACAAGAGTTGGAATGTGGGGAAAGGCAACTACCAGCATTTATGTAAAATGTATTTATTAATATTTAAGGGGACAAAACACAACTAAACAGACATTTAACACATAGGAAGATACAAAGCGTGAGTTGTACGTCTTACAGTCTCAGTGCCGAACTCTCGTCTCCCCCTATTGGTGGCGAAGCATCACGTGATTAATCCTGCTACATAGCCAACAGGATGTGATCCGAGTCGAGAGATTTTAAGCAATTCCCACACAAGTATAAGACATTTTTCAGGGGTGGGGAGGGTAATTATTTATGATGGAAAAATGCAATGAAAGCTAAATATTTTTGAATGGGTAACATGTAGTGTAAATCAATGAATGGTTACTTTGGTGAAGGGAATCGGTATAGCGAGGAGAAGGTTAACATTGAGAAAAATGCGATATAATTGTGTTAATATGTGTTACAGGGTCAAATAACATGATTTTTCGGACTAAGAGATGTCTACGGTATGGACAACCATTAAATTCTAAATATGATTCTTACAATAAATGAGCGCTTTTTTGTATCGTTCATACCAATAAAGTCACTCGAATGTAAAAAGAGCATGATCTGCCGGCGTTCTGGCATAGGGGTAGTACGTCTTCCCCGTGATCTAGGAATCCCAGATATAATTCTTCTGCTTTCTGCTTGTGAGTAGTGTGAATGTGCCCCCCTTCCCTGTAAAAAGGGGTTGTGCAAGCGAACGGGAAGCTAAGAAGTAGCTAAGTCGTACTCTTGGCCTTAGTGGGCGCTACTGAACAACAAGGGACACTAACGTAGGCTTAAATATCTGACTATCCGTCGGTTGACAAGGTAACAATCACAACAAGAGCATGTTCTATGAGAAGAAAAAGTTTCAAACGAAGTGTTGTATGAATTTTGAATAATTTGTTAAAGGAAATCTCAGAGGAATGCAAGAAAAATGTAAGTTTTAAGAAATGGTTCATTTTCGGTTTAAAAAATTCCTTTTCTCGCTTTAAGATTACAAAATAAAATATTTTAGTAGATCATTACTATTTCCCAAATTATTAGTTAGAAACAGACATCTGAATGTAATTTATGATTTTTATTTTATCTGCAGGTAAGTAATTTTCCCGCTCTTTTTTGCTTTGTCTAACTAAACAAAAGAAATGAGAATGCTGAAGAAATGAGTTTTTCAGACAAATGCAGACAGATATGTCTCAAAAATTCAGGAATCTCTCCCATTTTATGATCTCATTTTGATTTTTTGAGTTTTAAATTTAAATTTTTCTTAGGTTGTTTTGCAGTTTTAAAGTAGAATTTTAAACTTAACAAATAAAATAATAACATTCAATTCATCATGGCAAGGATTGTTCCTAAAATTATCTTTGTGGGTTTTTTTGCCAGAAATAAATGTTGTCCCTTCAATATAAAGTTGTAGTATAAGTATGGTGAAAAAAACCCATCTGAAAGATGATAGAAGCTTTCCAATCAATAATTTTTGCAAAAACAATTCTGTTAAATAAGTGCCATTGTGGAAGGCTAAACTGAAAGCTATTCCGAGGTTTCATTTGAGACGTACTTCATCACTTGAAACTTCTTTTAAATAATAAGGGCAACACTTGAGAAACACAGGATTTAAGTGCGACACCAATAATAAGTGATTGTTTGGAAAAGATGCAATACCACCCAGAAAGATTAAATAAAGAGGAGTTGAATAGTATAAAAAAATTTGTGAACAAAGCAAATCAAAAATCCCAAAAGAAATTAAATTAACTCCAATTATATTTAAAATTAAGTTATATCGAGGTAAGGATTCAGATCTCGATAGAACAGACAGCATTTTACCTTAATTTTTATAAATATTTTAGACATAAAAATTAATATTGATTAACTTTTATATATTAATTATAATTGATCTCAAATGTGATGTTGGTGGATCTAATGCTACTTGGTCATACCAAGCTCGAATGAGCGGAGCTCTTTCGAAGGAAGGCAGAAGTGTGTACCTTTCGTTGTGAACGAGCACCGTTCAGGGGAAAGGACTACTTGGCTCGAACACACAGCCTTTTTTAGAGGGCGGTCGGACTCACTCATCCATCCACAATTCGGAATTGAGATCCCAGTCAGAGACCGACTCAGTACCCCCCAGAGGTATGGGAACTTGGAGGACCTATGGAATGTGTCCCCGACTGCCATTAGCCAACACGGCGGACTGTGGCTGAGACGAGGACAGAACTCGCTACCTTTCGATCGCGAAACTGACGCTCTACCGACCGGGCTATCTAGGCCCAAATGATCTCTAGAATAAAAGATTTCCAGATTCAGCAAATACATTTTCTTGATTTCGGAGATGGAGCGTTGTTTGTTTGTACCATGGTTTTTTTTTTTTTTTTTTTTTTTTTTTTTTTTTTTTTGCAGATCTCCTCTGCTTGTTATGATTTTCGACTGCGTTCGGTAATTTTTCTTTGAAAATTAATTTGCATACAATCACATGTTCTTAACTGTTCTGAATGTTGTTAATTGTTCTAAACTATTAACACCCTGATAAATTAAGCAATATTTGATGTACCTATTAAAAATAAAGAATTTAATCGATTCGATTCTTTTTGTAAAACTGATTTCAGAAACTTAGAAGCAAAAAATAATCTGTTTATATGCTCTTTTTTTTACTTAAAATTTGACTATAATATTTATTTAAAGAATTCTCACGAATCACAGCCTAATGTTTTGACTTACAGTTATTTATTTTTTACATTGATAAGATCCATTTACTTCTAGTATTTCTATATATGAGATAGAGCACCTTCATTTGTTATTCATCAGTTAAAAGGAAAACGTTGCTTCCTTTTATGGTTTCTATAGAAAAAAAATCAGATTCGTTGCTTAGATTTTTCCGATACCTTTTCTTTAATCAAAGAGAAAAATTCTTCTGGGCTTTAAACATTTAAAAGATTAAGTACGTGATTTCACCACGGACTTTTCATTTAATTTAGAAGTAAGTGAAATAAAACACAGATCGATTTCTTTGATCAACGAAAAAAGAAATTTACAAAACTCTGCAACTTTCTTAAATAATCTTTTTTCTTGCCAATTGGTGCTTACGTTAACTAATGAATGAATATTTTCTAAATATAAATCCCAAGAAATTGCATTTAATCTTAATGGTTTCAAGAGCAGCTTGTATAAGTGATAATCGATGAAAAAAGTGTGAAGGAAAATAAATATACCTTGATAACGTACTTCCAGTACCTTTAACGTACTTAAGAAAGAAAATAATTGCAAGACACAATAAATAAAATCATATAGATTGCAGTATTTGGTTTATAAGAATGTTAAAAAGGGGAGAGGAGCATTAGCTTCTGAGGCTAAATGTCCCAGAGCACCCGATGGCAGAAGTTTGACATCCAGGTGATACGAAAATGATACTCATTTGCACAACCCCTTTTTACAGGAAGGGGGGCTCTTCCACACATCTCCCAGATAGAGCACGGGGTAAAAACCACTATACCCGAATCAGGACTCGAACTCAAGAAAGCGAAATCATGGGGATGTGCTATCCCTAATCAAATATTCCGATGTATCTTTTCAATCGATAAGAAAGGTTAAACATCAGTGAAGTTTATAGCTTCTAGAATTAAAGTCACAATTTTCCGGTGATTAATAAATTGAAGGTGGTGCGTCTTCCCGGCGGTACGGGTTCGAGTCCTGGTTCGGACATGGATGTTTTCTTTTATCTGTCAAGTGTTCGAAAATACCTCTTCTCCCTTCAGCGTGAAAAGGGGTTGTGCAAGCAAATGGGGGGGGCATCATTATATAAGATAGAGGTCAGACCTCTGCCCTGTATTTCTCAGAGGCATTTGTCCTCTAAAGCTAGTAAACACTTTGCATTGCTTGGTGATATTTCGTTAGCGGGCTTGCAAAGTGCCACAAGTAACAATAATAACCGTCTTTCTACTTAGTCTGCCTGATAATAACAAACTTAAATACCAAGCTCTGCCTTTTAAGACCATGCATCAGGAAAAAAAATTCGAGCTGTTATGAAGAAAAAAGCCTGATCACACAGAAAAAAGAATAAAATTGATATGTAACAGCCACGAACCAAATTTCATCCAACTAGCTGTAAAGGGTTTTCAGTTACATTTATCACAGATGGACGGCCAGACAGCAAACAGACATTTACGAAACCATAACACATGAGATCAATTTAGTGTTTATGAATCATTATGCTTACATTCATGCGGGCAGACGTTCAAGTGTTTGATGAACGTGGTTTAGAAATCGCAAAAATCTACATTTTAGATGCTAAGTATTTGTATCAAATGTTATCTATTTAATTCTTCGTATTTAGCATTTCTTTGTATAAGAACAGCCTCAGACAAGCATGCAGATTTCTTATCAATGTATTTCGTTTAAAAATATTGATAGAAACTTACAACTACCTAGCTCCCTTGGTGTACCCGAATTTCATCCAACTAGCTCAAAGCATTTTTGAGTTATCGTATTCACAGACAGATACTGTTTTTGGGCTCTGAGAGGTATAAAAATGGGAAGATTTTTCAAAGTCTTGATTTCGAATAATTTTGCTGATTGCAATACTTTTGTTTTTTGCGGTATATAAGATTGCAAATCTATCTTAAACATCGCATATGATAGACTAAAAATTTCTTGACTCACTTTAACTGTAAAAAGTAACACAGATAATTTGATCCATAGTTAGTTTTGAATTCAGCTCCAAACCGTTTCATCCGGAAGATACAAATCGAAGATTCCCTCAGAGATTTCGGACAAATTGCTATTGAGCATTTCCATTTCAGATGGCTTACTCGACTTTTTTTCGGTTTAAAACTAAATGATTAAAAATAGACATTCCCTCGTGAAGGTCAGAAATGGAAGCTTTATCAGACGAATATATATAAAAGAATGATTCTCACCCAGAGCAGTCGCAAACATTCTTCTGCAAGAATATTTAAAGAATTCAATCGAGTAAGTCTTAGACATTTCTACGTACTGTACGGCAAGCAAGAAGCAACAGTTAATAGGCACTAGTTTGAAATTTAAATCTTATCTTTAAATCTTAAGGACTTTATTTTCCTTTTTTTTTTCAAACGTCTTTGAGTTTATTTTTAAGTTTTCTACATTGTATAAGGTATACAAATGATTCATGTATATCAACTAAATTAGTAAAAATGCGAATAATGTATCTCAAGAATCTACATGTGTTAAATGTTTTTGAATTTGAGTTTTTTAGCATTTTATATTAATTTGATTTAAAATATAAAAAAGTAAATTGGATAATATTTCTTTGTTAATTCTTGTGAAAGAAAATGTTTTTTAGCAATGCTTGACATCCAATGGATGTTTTTGCACGAATTAGCTTTCTTTCACTTTAAATTGCTTAATTACATAATGTTAAATTATTTCACTGAGGGCATATAAAAATAACTTAATTAATTCAGATTAAAATTTCACAAAATATTTTAAAATATTTTAATGCAAATTTCCACCTTGGATAAGGAAGAATATTGGCTCATTGAAACGAAACCTTGGCGATTCTGCTTGGCTGAGTGGTTATGACGCTGGATTCGTAGTCAGGCGATCATGTGTTTGAATCCCAATGGAGTTAAAAATGTGGTTTTCTTTTATTTCGTGTTCAAGAGCATTCTGGACCTTTCTCTCATTCACCAGATGAGTGCTCTGCGCATTTTTTACTGTCTCCAGAAAGGTATTCTGGAACTCTCCCTACTAGTGCAAAAGCTCAAGATCTCTCAGTCACGGTGTTCTTAGTTCAGAGTTGAGTTAACCCTTTGCGGACCTATGTCGAGTGTGACTCGACATCGCTTTTCGTTCTGGCTCGTCCTATGTCGAGTATTCGAAGACTGAAACACATCCGGGTGAAACTTGATACAGAATGCGGCAGAACACAAAAGCGATGTCACACTCGACACAGGTCTGCAAAGGGTTAATAAATTGATTTAATTCTGCTTCTTGTGCCTTCTTTAGTTCTATCTACGTGACAATATTGACTCCCTTTTCCTATAATTAGTCAAGAAAGTGCATAGCTCCATTCAGACTGGCTTTCGATTGTCTTTCTTTCGTTTTACCTTTTCCAAGAGGATTCCTAACCGTCTTGTGTGCATTTACAAAACATTGATAATTTCACTTATTTTACTGAAAAAGAAATTTTCTTATTCGATTTGATATATGATCTTGTTTTATTGCACAATCGCACTCATTTCTTTACTTTCACTTACCTTTCTGTACAGAATTCTAAATATTTTATGCTTTCAAATTAATTTCATTACTGAATATTTCAGGATGTCCCATAAGCTCCTTTCTTATTTTTACTACGAAATAAAGACGATGATTTTTGATTATTTTGTTTTAAAATCGATATGGAAGGACTTATATTCATTGTAAACAATTTTATCCGTTCGCTGGAAATCCGCGTGTTGATTTACCGAGGAAGATTAAAGTGTTGCCAAAATGTGATTAACAAATTCAGCCTGATTTTGAGTCCACATGAGCGTTTCATTTGCATAGATTATTCAATGTGTATGTATTATTTGTCTTATTATTCAATGTGTATGAATTATTTGTGTAATTATTCAATGTGTATGAGTTATTTGTATTATTATTCAATGTGTATGTATCATTTGTATTATTATTCAATGTGTATGTATCATTTGTATTATTATTCAATGTGTACATGTTATTTATATTAGATTCACGATTGCGTATAAGAGCTGAACTTTACCTATTTTAATTTTTTTGCAGAATGGCATATTTGGCTTCCTTTTTCATAGCAGGGATAACTTTGCTTGGCATTCAGCTCGTGTTTTGCTCGCCAGATCCTGGCGATATTTCGGATTCCACAGAAAGCAATCATCGTTCTTCCTACATACATGGAACCGAAAGTGGCGACCAAGACAGGAGTCCGCTCTTGAACCACATTTCGCAAGAAGACAAAGAAGAGAATGAAGCTGAGTGGGAGCAAAATGAATTGCAGAAGAAAGGATTTGGAGTAATGAGAGGTTTTGGAGAAAAGCGAGGATTTAGAGAAAAGAGAGGTTATGGAGAAAAACGAGGATTCGGAGAGAAACGAGGATTTGGAGAAAAGAGAGGATGTGGAGAGAAACGAGAATTTGGAGAAAAGCGAGGATTTGGAGAGAAACGAGGATTTGGTGAAAAGCGAGGATTTAGAGAAAAGAGAGGTTTTGGAGAGAAACGAGGATTCGGAGAAAAGAGAGGATTTGGAGAGAAACGAGGATTTGGTGAAAAGAGAGGATTTGGAGAGAAACGCTTTGAAGAATTTGAAAATCATGAAAAGCCATATTGGCTTCAAATCTTAAAGCCAACTGTTTTAAAATATTAAAAGGAACATTCTTTACCAAAATTTGAGTTATATTGAGGCTAAATTTAAATTAATTTTACTAATTAATGTTAATTAGCAATATTAATTTACTAACTATTTTTAATTGCTATGGTGTAATATGTAAATAACATTAAAACATATATTGTTTGTACTGTTTACATCTAATAAATATATTCTGGAGATTATGAATACCTTATTTATTCGGTATCTTGTATAATTTTATTTTCATTACATCCTATAGAACCTTAATACGTACATTAATACATGAATAAAATAAAAATAGGATTTAATTTTTTTCTTAAAAACGTCGGGAAAGAAGTGAAATCGAATAAAGCGATAGAGTGGAAATATTTTTAGTTAGCACTATTTAATTATGTTTTGGGCATAGATTTCTAAAGCCAGCATCCAAGATAATTTTCATAGACAAAATTTAAAATACAATAATAACTTCGATGCAAAGAACTAGAAAATAGTTCTTATTTTTTGATACTTTGCTGTTTTTAAAAAGATCTTTTAATATTCATATACCTAAGAAGTGTTTTGAAATTACTTTTTGAACTATTTAATCAAATTTTTCGGTATCTTTTTAAATTCAGATTTATTTTACAGTTATAAAAATATATAAAAAAAAAATCGATATTGATCGATCATCTACAAAATTAGCAGTAACTAAACACACGTTGAGAATTCCCATAAATGAAAACAGAATGAAATAAATTAGACAAAATAAAAAATGATAAAACATATTTTGGAATAAATAAAGAAAAAGAAATAGTAATAGTAAAAATATCAAAATAGTATAATAATAGTATATATATATATAAAATTAGAATAGAAAAAAATAGTAGTAGAAAAAATGATAAAAATAATAGTATAATAGAAAATTAGGAATAGTATTAATAGTAAATAGTATATAAAAATAGTAAAAGTATAGTATCTTTCGGGGAGAATTTATCATTTCATTATTTAGTAAACATTTTATAGACAGTGTGCAATACAGACACAGACAAACACTATGAAAGTATAGCAACACGAAAATAAAAGTTTGCTTTATATGTAAGCAGACATTCGTTTCTAAAAAGAGATTAGTATATTCAAAATAAAAATGATATAAATTTTAATTAAACTTATGAAATTATAAATTATAGAATTTCAACACACGAGCTGACAAGCATTAACCCTTAACTGGAGATGTGGTCAAGACCGCATTTTCTTTACTCTCGAATCAAATTTTCTTATGAAAGTATTAGATTGAAAATCAGCCAATATATTTTGCAGACATTTTTCATACTATATAAATTTAAAAAATATTTCATCACTGAAAAAAGTGAATGCGTTGGCACATACATTTTCTTCTCAAATGACATGCTACAATAAATAATATTTTTGGAAAAACATATTACTTTATACTTCTGAAATCATATATATATATATATATTTCCAGTATATAAGGAACATAGAAAACAATATAATGTAAAATTCAACAATTATATGAAAAATTTTTAAAAAAATGACAAGGAATAAAATTGGTCTTTTTTTTTATCGGCTTGAGTGACTTTCATAGCATGGTTTTCAAGGGCACTTTAAACCTACAGGTTAAGAGCCAGCATAAGAATCAACCTATAAATTCTGTATACTTATATTTCTCTTGGTATATTAATATATTTTATAAATTTTTCAAAAAACACCATCACTACAAATAATGTTTGAACATACATATCAAAATCAGTTGAATGCGAACTTTCATCGATAAATTCTACCGAACAATTATCCTTATCATTAAAGTCACTTTCATCTTCATTTAAAAGTTTCTGGAGCAATAGATTTCATAACAGTAATAGATTTCATAATAGACTTTTCATAACAGAATCAATAAATTGTTTCTTATTTAAGTGTTCGCGCTATCTGTTAAGCCTTGTTTAGCACTGGGACTCTAATAGGGAGATGCGGTCATAGAGGCAGCGTTTAAAGAATTAACTGAATTATTTTTAAAAACTTCAGCTGAAATCGGTTGAAAAAGCGCAGGTGTATTGAAGAAAAAGGAAGCTGCAGGGTTAATTGAGCTAAAAATAGAATAGGGGTGATAGCAAGTCCATCGTTAGCGGGCTCACAGACCGCACGTCCCCAGTTAAGGGTTCAGTATTGAAGGATAAAGTTTTGATTTAAAATTTTATACCCTTTATGACATGCCATAAAGTTTATGTCAGTTTTACAAGTCATACAATCATCTCACAATTGTAACAAGGTAATAAGGACGGTAAATAAGTATTAGATTGAAAGTCAGCCAATATATTTTGCAGACATTTTTCTTACTATATAAATTAAAAAAATATTTTATCACTGAAAAAAGTAAATGCGTTGGCACATACATTTTCTTCTCAAATGACATGCTACAATAAATAATATTTTTGGAAAAACATATTACTTTATGCTTTTTAAATCATATTTATTTTCCAGTATATAAATGTATAAAGAAAACATTATAATGAAAATAAACACTGTAATTCAACAATTTCAAAAAATAAAAAAAATTGCCAATGAATAAAATTAGCTTTTTTTAATCTTCTTGTGTGTTTTAAGTAGCAAGATTTTCTAGGGCATTTTAAACTTTATTACTAGAAGTTCTTATTTTCTCTTCACTCCTTGTATGAGAAATATAACTTCCAGTAGTAAAGTTAAAATATGAAACAAATACTTCAACAATAATGATTATGAGATGTATTTCGGCAAGTTCGAACTTCACCCTTCCGAATGGTTTGTTCATAATTTTCAAATGAAGATCCCAAAAATGGATGGAGCTTATATAGTAAATCTGTCTTAAAAGGGGAATGGAGAGAAAGAATAAAACTACAATGGTTTGACAGATGGTGTGTGTCCAAGAAAGGCATAGTCACTTTCGACTTTATTCCTAATTCGGAAATAAAAATTATAAGATACCATCCGTTGATAACCCAAATTATATCTGGACATGGGAGGTTTCCTATCCAAAGATTTGGGAGAACGCTGGAAAATAAATACATTTGTTGATTAATTGGTATGGTTTACCACTATTCAATGGAATGTATCGAGATCTCAGAGTGAAAGAAGAACCTGAAGTTTGTAAACAATGATTCAAGTACAGTTCTGATGGTACCGGGTCATCTCAAAACCCTGAAGGGTGCGATGTCGAAGATGGACAGTTTCATTCCAACTGTCTGAGAGTGTGCAGGTGGGGAGAAAGACAGCTATTCACCACCCCGAAAGGAATACTAGTTTGATGGATCGGTCAATGTAAGGTTGCACAATACTTATTTAGTGGTCTCCCACAACAAATTCTGTCGATACTGCTGTGTTTTGTGGTAGTGGGGTGGCCGGCTGTATACAAAAAAAAAAGAAGTGTGAGAAATATAACAGAACACTTCAGATTGTAGTTTATATGGCCTAATTTCAAATAAAAATTAGGAAATTAATTAGAATTCAAAGTTTTTAAAATATCATCTATCGATAGATATATATATACATCATACATCATCTATCGATATATATACACTAAAGTGACAAAAGTCATGGGATAGCAATATGTAAATATACAGATGGCAGTAGTATCGCAGCGAAAAAGTATAAATGCGCAGTTCGTTTTCCAGAGCTTTCATTTGTGTTCAAATTATTCATGTGAACAGGTTTTTCGTGATTTATGGCGGCACGACGAGAATTAACAGACTTTGAACGTGGAATGTTAGTTGGAGCTAGACGCATGGGTCATTCCATTGCGGATATCGTTAGTGAATTAAACATTCCGAGATCCACAGTATCAAGAGTGTGCCGAGAGTATGAAATTTCAGGCATCACATCCCATCATGGACAGCGCAGTGGGCGACCACCTGCACTTAACGACCGAGACCGCCGACGTCTGTGTAGAATGGTCAATGTTAATAGACACGCAACACTTCGTCAAATAACTACAGGAATCAATGTGGGACGTACGAGGGACGTGTCCGATAGGACTGTGCTGCGAAATTTGTCTTCCTTGGGCTATGACAGCAGAAGACCGACTCGAGTGCCTTTACTGACAGCACGACATCGCCTGCAGCGACTCTCCTGGGCTCGTGAGCATATCGACTGGTCCCTAGACCAGTGGAAAACCGTGGCATGGTCAAATGAGTCACGATTTTCGTTGTTACGAGCTGATGGTAGAGTTCGAGTGTGGCGCAGACCCCACGAAGCCATGGACCCAAACTGTCAGCAAGGCACTGTTCAAGCTGGTGGTGGCTGCATAATGGTGTGGGCTGTTTTTACATGGCATGGACTCGGTCCTTTGGTGCAACTGAACCGATCATTGACTGGAAATGGTTATGTTCAGCTGCTTGCAGATCACTTGCAACCATTCATGGACTTCACGTACCCCCACAACGATGGGATTTTTATGGATGACAATGCGCCATGTCACCGGGCCAGAACTGTTCGCGATTGGTTTGAAGAACATTCCGGACAATTCCAGCGCATGATCTGGCCACCTAGATCGCCCGATATGAATCCCATCGAGCATTTATGGGACATCATCGAAAGGTCCGTTCGTGCCCAAACTCCTGCACCATCCACACTTTCACAATTATGGACGTTTATACAGACAGCATGGCTCAATATTCCTGCAGAGGACTTCCAACGACTTGTGGACTCCATGACACGTCGAGTCGTTGCACTTCGCCGGGCAAAGGAGGACCGACACGATATTAACAGTCATCCCACGACTTTTGTCACTTCAGTGTATATACACAGACTTATATAAGAATTGCTGGTTTAAAGTTACAAGGAGTTAAATTGGATTGTTATGAAAAATACACGATGAGTCGAAATGATGAAATAAGTTTAACAATAGAAAATGTGGTCGGTTGCAACAGTATCAAAATAGTAATTGAGTCTCAACACTAATAATAATAGGCATGGTAGCCATGTGCAAATTCGATTTCCACAGGTGAAAGTCTCACAGAATTGTAAATACCATAACGCTAATTTAGCATATTATACCGCATCCTACGAAAAAGAGTCTTAAAAGCAAACAACGTAGATTGATTTCATTAAATATTAAATAATTTATGAAGATGAAATTCAGATATTTATTAATTAAGTAAAAATATCCATTTTTCGCTTGGGAAAGAAACCTAATTCAATTCTCTAACGTAAACGTGCACAGAACAGTGATTACTTTTTCAAAAAGCACATCCCAGATATAATTGTTTGTAAATTGTAAATTTTTGAAGATTTAATGAAATACTTTCACTCACGAACAAAATAAGTAATTAACGTTCATCTGATGAATTTCAAAACAAATATTTTTTATTTATTTTGTATTTTTTTTCCTGTTTCATCTAATTAATGAAAGAATTGTATTCTTTTTCTTGATCCAATCAGGATGACATGAAGACTTACTTTTAAATGTGGTAAGTTATTCATCTTTTTTTAATAATGGAGTTTTCATTTGAATAATTGAGTAAGCTGGTTTTTTTTTAAAACTTTAACATAAAAGTTCAAATAACGAACACTTCATCGTTGATTATAAGAAACAACATCTTTTTAATAGTGCAATCTGTAGAGGCCTTACAAATGATGATGAGCAATGAACTAATAAATTGCAGTGTAACTAATGAAAATGATGCTGAGAATTGTGATAGAGCTGAAAGGATGAATATGATGCTTCTTTGAAATGCACTTCATTGAATTATAAGAAGAGGGAGGTAGTCAGCCCTCTACCAGGGTTCGGTATTCAAATCTAGTTTTGGCGGGTCGGGGCCAGAAAGTTTTTTAAAAAAGAGCAACCCTGGAAAGGGAGCTCGCCAACTTGGCGCGTTGGTAGTAAAGTATCTAAGGTATCTAAGGTTCAATTTATTTTTTTATTGAAAAACTGGATATTTTAAATACATTATTAAAATTTCAATTTTTACCTACTTTACATCAGCCATAAAACAAAGTAAATTTGATTGAAATTACTTGAAGAAACATTTATGATTACTCAATGAGCCCATTTGTTTACTTGAATCTAATTTATAAATCCCTTTTGAAAGGCTAACAAATTTCGTCAAAATCAGTCCATTTTGCGTCAATTAATCTTTGAAAATTGGTGAAAATTTTTATTTTGAGATAGATACTTCAAAAATAAAAAAGTAATATGGTTTCACGCGAATTACTCGAAACTTTCAATTCGTGTGAGTAATTTTCTCATTTTGTATTGCCTTTCAAGAATGATTACATATCCATAATTAACAAAAAATGCTCTCCATAAATAAGAATTTAAACTTTCCGAAAGTATTTAAAATAGAATTATTTATAAATGGTTTGAGAATTGTATTTGTGTTTTTTTCATTAACAGGATAGTAATAAATTATTCAAAAATAAACTTTTTTACAAAATTTTAGAGAAATTTTACCACAAGACTTAGGTAGGTTTTTTCATGTCTTGATTAAGGTTTATACGTTGTCTGAATGTTGAAAGTTTACCCTTGAAATCTTACTCTTAAAATTAGAAGAGTTATTAAGTTAAGAATTATAAGTTATAAAGATCTTTCATATATAAGTATATGAAAGATCTCTTGTGCGAATTAGTTTGATTAAATTCATGCACAGTTTTTAATTACAAGATTTAACTTAAGCAAAATTTCATATTTTTGAGCCGTGGTCACATGAAACGTTCTATGCAAGTCACGTACCAGTACATTTTCTGACGATTGATAGTTGAGAGCGGGTCACGTACTAGTACGGGTGAGTGTAACACCATGGTTTGTTTGTGAGTACAAAAATATTAGTATAGACAGGAAGCCAAATGTTCTTGTCTACTATTTAGATTCTTGAAAAATGGAGACAAATAAAAACGAGTTTTGACATCAGTCGATACGGAAAGGGAAGGTGGATTAAAAGAATCCATTTAGATTTAAAATTCATTTTTTATTTATCCTTGCGAAAATGAGTGAATTTTACCTCTTCATAGAGGAAAATGCTTTGAACGTTACCACACTATAAAACAGAATTAGTTAGATGATTGCTGTTTTCATTTTTTTATAATGTAAAAATGCTTATATATATATATCATTCGAAAAAATGAAAATTACATACTACTATTTCTATTTGATTTTTCATATTTACGTTACTACTATGAATGTATCCAATAAAAATATATATTTCTTTTTTACAAAAATCTTATGGTTGTTATTTATATATTTCAATACAAAATCAAGAAAAGTTGGTTAAATAATTTTCGATCTATGAGATGTAACTGAATAACTAAATTGACTCGCAGAACGCCCGGTACCATTCCGCTGCGAAATGGACCCGCACACAGTGTGTTAACACAAGAGCGGTGTCGATTGGACACAGGAGTCTGCTTAGTTTATTCTTCCTTTGTTTATTTTTGAAGGGAAATAGATAATATTTCGTGATTTTTAATGATTTCCCATGGTTACTGCACAGAAAAGTTTTTGTGATTCCAGGTTCATTAAGAGAGATTTTAGAATCTATTTAGAAAATTTTTACAAAATCCAGAACATCCGCTGGTATCGTTTCTGTACCAAGTCGATTAATCATTATAAACATCTGTCGTTCAACAAACGTTAGTTCACTAATAAATCAAACTTCACAAAGTACTATCTCACGTTTGTTTAACAATGAATGCAATGCTATTGAATTCACAGAGGAAATGAAACAATTATGCTAAAATTGTTGTGTGAGTGTTTCGTTGCATAGATTCGCTTGTCTGCTCATAATGTTTTTTCATTCCATTTCGAACTCTGTGCAGAGTCAACACCAAAGGACACTTTATCTGTGTAGAGGCCCGGGTGCAAGAAATCATTTAGAGCCCTAAACTTTTAGTAAAGTAAAAAAAAAAAATAAACATTTTCATATTTATATAATAATGGTGAATTTTGTTTTTGCTACTAGTGACTCCAGATTAAATTATAATTTTTAGAAATAAAAAACAATTTTTAGCATTTAAGCATAAGCTTGATGACCTATAAGCTTGACCGAAGATATAATTATTTAATTTTAATTTGCTTAAAGAGTATTCAGCATTTGTTATATTTAGTCATTGGCAATGTAAAGGATTGTAAAAAAAATATTACATTAGATAGACACAACAGTAGATAGCTGATGATTTACACTTCCATTTGAACCCAGCCTCAGCCTCGATCTCTGTTAGCCGGGCAACCCGCTCTGTCTGAACGTGTCTGATGGGAATTTCCTCATTTATAAATGAACATTTCCCGCCTTTTTATAGATATCACTGCGATCTTTGCCTCATAAAGGAGTCGATCGATGCTCATCCAGCCAAATGGCTTGTAGGCTTTTTGCATGTGTGACAATATTATTGTTCAGAAAACGGTTTTAATTCTTAATTGCGGTCATCCTCTCAGTCGTGGGGCCCGGGTGCCCCCCCCCTCAGATGGTCGGCTCTGGTCGACACCTTGAAACGATGGCTCGTGGACACGATCTAAGCTCAGACAAAATTGCTAATTAGTTGCAAGAGGTTTCTGACTGTAAATCATATAGTGATGAGCTGTTTTCTTCTGATTTAAGATTTTGAAGAAGACATAAGATTACGAGAACAAAATTGAAGAAAGTGCAGATGAAACTGATAATATTTCAGTAATAAATACCTTCTTGCATACAGCCGACGCTCTACCAGTGAACGTAGCAATATCGACAGCCAGTAATAAATACCGAGTTACAAATAAGGAATTACAAATTCGTTATAACATAATAAGTGCGAAATGAATAAGTGTAATGGAAATACGACTGAAAAAAAATGTGTCTCTTGCATCAATGTACACAGGAAAAATTGAATATCCCTATCCATTTCAAAAGAGGTATATAATGTTACGCTAAAAGTAATAAATTCGGTGATTATACATCATCACCACTGAATTTGTTAGATAGGATAAACTACTTAATATTTATCACATTCCCTATTACGAGTTGGGGATTTTATAAACTAACCGGTAAATTTGATAAATATGAAATAATTTATCATATTTACCAAATGCAGTGGTGATTATTATAAACACCGATAATTTTATATAATCACCGATTTATCATTTTTACAGAAACATATCCAAAACATTGCTCATGAAAAATAATAAATATTGATTGAAAAATTTACGTTCTTACAAAAATTATGATTTTGCTTATTACTTTATTATTTATGAATATTATTTTTTATTTCATTTTATAATAAAGTTTACCTTAATTTAATTTGCCAAAATTTCATTTTATAATGTATTGTTTTATTTCATTTCATATCATATATTATACGATTAAGATTAAGATTATGATACATATTATGTTATTTGTTTTGTTAGAATTTTTTATGATACAAACATAACATATGATAATTGTGTGAAATAATATAAAAAAGTATTCATATTAAACCCTACTGAACAGTAGGGAATCAATAATAATAATATATAATGGATAATTTATTATATTAATGGATAATATACAAAACATATTGTAGTCATTTTGTTACTAAAATATTTTTTGTATATTATCCCGCAGCATCTGAACTCCACTGGTGGACGTTTAAGGGTAATCCCTGATGATCTAGTGTTAAGATTCTTACATTCAAAATTTTCAGTACATTTCAATTTAAACTATAATTTTTTAGAATAATATCATCGAAAGCTTGCATAAAAGTACCTCAATTCTATTCCCATATTTTGTTAGTTTAAACGCAATGACCTATTTTAAACCGAAATGCAACACTGTATCTTTCATTCTTTTTAAATCCGACACAAATTTGAACATTTTGCTCCTCTCGAATTATAAATCTACGAATAGATCGAAATGTGCCGAATCCTGATTGCTTTGGAATCCTGCATTAATTTATTTTTTTCTAAACCAAATCCCCTCGTAATGAATGATATTCATTTCAACGCTGCTCAAAACCCTTGGAGACTGAAAAATTCATCTGAAAGATTTAATTTCAAATGAAATTCACCGTTTCCATTTTGTTTAGAAATTCCCTGAAGATAGATTGTTTTTTTTTTCACAGAGTTTTTCTAGAATCCGTGTTTGAAAATGAAGAAATTGCTTTGTCAAATGTCATTATGTCATTTATTTTTTTAAAAAATGTGCTTCAGTTAGGTATATAAAGGAGACTATGCTACAAGAGAGTCGCATAAATCATTCAGTCCTACGAACTCACTGTAGGAGAAGCAAAGTAAGTATTCTTTACAGTTCTTTTTTTTTTTTTTTTCTTTTTTTAAATGTTCATTTGTTTGTGTATGAGTTTGAGTCTCAAAACTACAAAAGGGGTTTATTTTGAATTTTTTTTCGTTTTTATTTTGAATAATATTTCGAATAAGGATTCTATAAAGAATTTAAAGCCTTTAAAACCAAAAATTAAATATTTTGATCAAATATTCATAGTCTTATTTTAAACTTTTAGTGCCAAGTTCACGCACAGGCACAGATTTCACTGATATTCTTAACATTGTCGTTTTTCATAAGATTCTCAGTTTTTTTCATACCCGGATTGAAGTTAATACTTCTATTAACTTCAATAGAAGTATTAATGAAGCTATGAATTCTAAGAGTAACCGACTACGTTCGAAGGAAAATTTTTGAAAAATTTGGTTTTTTAAAAATCAATTTTTGGTTTTTAGATGTATTATCAATTATAAATATAAATATAAAAACATAATTTGAAAAGATAATATATTTTGAGAAATAGGAAAATTTGTGGTAAATTTTAATGAAATTTATCCAAAACGGTTTACGCTCTACACAAAATGGTGATGCAACAATCTTTGCACACAAGATATAGAATATAATGATCAATGAAATGAACCAACATCTAAGAAACATTTTGAGATAAAAAGAATTTACGTGTTAAAATAGACGTATATATGCAGTTCTTCCATAAATTCACAACTTAATTTTTCTAAAAACACCTATAAATGAAAAAGCATTCCACCCACAATAAAACTTTTGGTTCATTTCATTGCCTATATTATTTAAAACACAAGCTGGAATTTTTATATAAATACCTGTATTAGTTTTTGGGATATCATGTTAATGGTGGAGAATTTTTATGCAAATTAAAATTGAAGTGAAAGACAAATTTTAGCTGAAAACTAAATTTTGCTTAAAATTCATCTGGATAATAGGTTAGATCTTCCTTTTCTAAGAAATAACAAACTGTTTTGGAAAAAGAAAAGTCTAAATTACAAGAAATAACTTTTTTTTAAAAATCGCCAATGTGGTCGAATACCATTGTTTTCAACGTAATACCTTACATTATACATTTATATATTTTCTATACATTATACATTTATATATT